>CM051238.1:425584756-425839756 GCA_027917425.1 Gastrophryne carolinensis
GTGATTCTATAAGCAAATACGTTTCTATCCTAAAATGTCCGTCCGTTCGTATGGCAGTTCGGGAATCAGACCTGTGTCAGTTTCCATCCTGAATTTTCCGTTTCATTTCTCAGGTTGCAACATTGGTTTTGCCCTTTTTCCTTTTTTGTCTGGACGTAACTCCTTCTGATCTTGCGGCTGCGCACTACAAACTTACCTCATTAAAGTGCATTCTAAATATTTGGTCTTTTATTTTTCTTTATTTCATTCATTTTGTAGTAACCAACCATTAATGAATGCATTTGCATAAGTAAATCTTACTTTGTTTAATTTTTAGTTAACTTGCATTTTTTACTTGTGGATTTAATTTTAATATTTTGGCTTCAAATGGTACAACTTACAATTTTGTGTGTGGTTACCCACACCCTCTACATACAGATTTGCTCTCAAATATTAAAAAACACCCAGCAACTTCTGCATGTTATGAGCCTAGAAACAGCCAAGATGGCGGCTCAGGTATTCTCGGGCAGCCTGCAAACAGAAAGGGCCTTGTGACTGTGTTGCTCTGCATTCTTTGATTTCTGACCTTTCCGTGCCCCCAGCTCTGCTGTGTCTGTGCAAAATACAGCAGTAACCCACATCCTGCACTTTATCCCGCTCTCCTCTCCTCAGTAAGTGTGATGCATCTGACCAAAGATGTGCTTAAATAATTAAACAAAGCAAAGGTAAACAACTACACCAATAAATGCAATCTAAAAATATTATTCTAGTACATCAATTTAAAAATAAATACCAAAGGACATAAGTTTCTTTAATTAACGCAAATATATTGCCAAATAAAGGTTTACATGAAAGGACTAATTAAGGTCCACATTAAAATGCTTTTATAAGGCATACATGAATCAGGTATGCATTGCTATACAATTTATGGCCTCGGCCATGCTGATACATGCAGTTCATTGGAGCTCAAGACGCGCAGACTCCTCCACATAGCCAAAAAACCTGTTCACGAACAGCAATACGACTGCTAAAAGGTGTCGGAAGTGGCTTTCTTTTAAAACGTCTTTAGAGGTTGGAAAACTGTTCTCTGAATCACACCTAAACACATCCGATTATCCTAAGTTTTACGTTTTGATCCTAAGTTTTAGGATTTGATCCTAAGTTTTACGTTTTGATCCTAAAATTTAGGAACGAACTTGCGATGATCGTAAGAGCATATACGCATTCGAACGTAGGCTCGTGCGAGTCGTAAATGGCCAAAAAAAAAGGAAAAAATGACTAACACCCACCCAAACTTACGATTCTCGATCCGAAATCAATTAACTTTTGCTCTTTGAATCGAGGGGATTGTATCGTAAATAGGCATATGTTATTTTTGTTCAATATTCAAAGTATATAAAAAAATACATTTTGTGTTTGGTGGAGTAAGTTATTTTCTTTAGCAAGTGCAAAGCATTTTTAATAGATCCCCACCTTTTTAGGAAATAGAGATATGATAATTTCATGCAAATTTAATTTTCTCTATCCACATATGAGTTGCGGTACATTCTCCCGTTGAATATTGTACCCTCCATCACTCCAGTTAAAGATAATATATATATATATATATATATATATATATATGATATTTTTCAGCCTATAAGACACAGCTGCCCATAAGATGTATGATTTAGACGCGGAAAATGAGAAAATAATATTCTGAAGCCAATGTTGCGCTACCCCCCCAAAAGAAAACAAATATTAGACAAGGCGCAGAGTCCTGCCATTTTAGGCAGTGTGTCATCTCCCCATTCCATATTATAGGCAGGGTGTCGTCCCCCCTCCCATTCTCCAGTATAGGCAGTGTGGCATTCTTCCCCCCCATTCCCCAATATAGGCAGTGTGTAATTCCCCTTTCCTTTCCCCGTTATAGGTAGTGCCCAATATAGGTAGTGTGGCATTCCCCCTCCCATTCCAAATTACAGACAGTGTGGCAGAATCAAAATGATCCCCACCCTTCCCCACGGCCACTGGAGGGAAAAAAAACTTACATAACCGTCGCTCCCATACCCCTGCCACCCAGGGGACAGGTGGTGGAGGAGTGGGTAGGGTAACTGATCCCAACCTGCTGTCCCCGCTGGGTGGCAGTGGCGCGGGAACGATTATGTTCCTTTTTTATTGTTACAATCGCCCAGTAAGACACACTGACATTGTCTCCCCACTTTTGGGGGAGGGGGAAGTGTATCTTATTATTATGTGAAAATGTGGTATATATATATATATATATATATATATATATATATATATATATATATATATATATTATATTCCCGATTTCTCCTGTTCTGGCCCTGGCTGGCATGTTTATAGCGAACATTAGCTTTACTCTCCTCCATTTAGTCCTCCTTTCAGTTTTCCTCCCAAGTGGCTTACTGGAACTACTGGAGCAAGTGGAGTGCAATGATACTACATTGGTAAATGACCTTTGAATTTATGGCAGCATTTAGTCAGGAGTCAATCAGGGCTTATTTAGGCTCAAGAAAAGGGCACTACTGAACATGGTTCTATGTAGTACCTGCATCTGGTGGTGGAAACATTCATTTTATTTTACTGCCAATGTACTTCACTGAACTAATTATAAAATTAACAACATCCCCATCTGTCAGTTGCATACTATAGGTAACAATTTCACCTACACATCTAATGGGAATACTGATCAACAATAGCAAGAGCAGCTGCACCTGTCATAGATGAAGAGAATTATTCTGTATAGCAGTGTTTCCCAACCCCAGGGGCATAGCTAGGAGGGAGCAGAGGGGCACTTGCCCCAGGTGCAGCAGGTCAGGTGTGTGCCAAAGGGGGGCCTGGGAAGAGGTGGGGGGCGCCATTTTGCATCTTTGCCTCGGGTGCCAGAAAACCTAGCTAGTCCTCTGCCTAACCTTTTCCTCGGGTGCCACCAACAGGACAGGTTTTATGGATCTCCAGACAGCTGACTTTATAGGTCTGTCTGGTTCGAAATATTTAACCTATGCATCTGGGTGGAGATCTGCAAATAAAGACCTGTTAGTGGCTCTCAAGGAAGGGGTTGGGGAGGGTTGTTATTCTAACCATCATAAACATTGCATCCTGCCATCATAACTGGCTAAATAGAGCAGCGTTTCTCAACCTGGCCCTCAACTTAAGGAATGAGAGAAGTTTGTTAGAAAAAGGTCTAGTAAGATTTGTAGATGGCCTTAAGTTGGATGGAAACCCATATTTGGGGCCAACGTTCAATAAGTGGGCGCTGGGCGCTGCTGTTGCCTCGGGGTTGGCCAGTTTTTCAAAGAAATCTGGCTTTTCTCCTGCCAAACCAAGCCATGCCATCCGGCAATTTTGAGAGAGCCTATTAGCTCTCTCAAAATTGGGGCTGTGGTGAAGTGCAGCCAGCTGGCCGCATCCCCAGCACGCTGTTTGGGCGCAAGAGTGCACGTGGCCATACAGAAGGCGGGGATGAGGCGCCGTCGGAGATCTGTCACTGGCCCGCCGCAGGGGCCCTACATAAATGATAGCTTAAAAAAACAGTTTGAACACTATTTGTAAAAATGTAAGATATCACATCACTGCTGATTCCGGGTTTAGGCTACTCCAGGTCTAAACTGTAAAGCTTTTGACCATGACCACCCTATAGTTTACAGTTTAGACCGGGAGTAGCCTAAACCTGGAATCAGCAGTGATTCAATGTAGCTTGATTATGTACCAACTTGTAATGGGTGGAAAAGGGTCACACAAATGGGGAAGTCATAAATAGGTTACCCCAAACCAAACATATAAGATATCACATGCTTTATTTATTTTAGGACAATGTTCAAACTTTAAAATCTATCTATCTATCCTGGGTTTTGGTCCTTTCCCTGATCGGGGGTGCCCCGCTGTATGCCCACCCAGATCGCTGCAGCCAACTCACCTTTTTTCCCGGTGCCACGGCGCGTCTAAGAGCATATATACTCCCAAACAGTGTCCCACTGCCTTTTGTGGGGTTCTTGGAGGGATTCTGTACACAGCCTTTTATGGGGTTCTTGGGGGGGATTCTGCCCTTACTGCCTGTTATGGGGTTCTTGGGGGGAGTCTGCACATTGACTGTTATAGGGTTCTTGGAGGGATTTTGTACACTGCCTGTTATAGGGTTCTCGTAGGAATTCTGCCTTACTGCCTGTTATGGGGTTCTTGGGGGGATTCTGCACACTGACTGTTATAGGGTTCTCGGAGGGATTCTTCCTTACTGCCTGTTATGGGGTTCTTGGGGGGATTCTGCACACTGACTGTTATGGGGTTCTCGAAGGGATTCTGTCTTACTGACTGTTATGGAGTTCTTGGGGGGAGTCTGTGCATTGACTGTTATGGGGCTCTTGGAGGGATTTTGCACACTGACTGTTATAGGGTTCTCGAAGGGATTCTGTCTTACTGACTGTTATGGAGTTCTTGGGGGGATTCTGCACACTGACTGTTATGGGGTTCTCGGAGGGATTCTGCACACTGACTTTTATGGGGTTCTCGGAGGGATTCTGCACACTGCCTTTTATTGGGTTCTCGGAGGGATTCTGCACACTGACTGTTATAGGGTTCTCTGAGAAATTCTGCACACTGACTGTTATGGGGTTCTGGGAGGGATTCTGCACACTGACTGTTATAGGGTTCTCGGAGGGATTCTGCACACTGACTGTTATGGGGTTCTCTGAGGGATTCTGCACACTGACAGTTATGGGGTTCTCGGAGGGATTCTGCACACTGACTGTTATGGAGTTCTCGGAGGGATTCTGCACACTGACTGTTATAGGGTTCTCAAAGGGATTCTGCACACTGACTGTTATGGGGTTCTCGGAGAGATTCTGCACACTGACTGTTATAGGGTTCTCAGAGGGATTCTGCACACTGACTGATATGGGGTTCTTGGAGGGATTCTGCACATTGACTGATATGGGGTTCTTGGAGAGATTCTGCATACTGACTGTTATTGGGTTCTCAGAGGGATTCTGCACACTGACTGTTATGGGGTTCTCGGAGTGACTCTACACACTGACTGTTATGGGGTTCTTGGAGGGATTCTGCACACAGACTGTTATGGGGTTCTCGAAGGGATTCAGCACACTGACTGTTATGGGGTTCTCGGAGGGAGTCTGCACACTGACTGTTATGGGGTTCTCGAATGGATTCAGCACACTGACTGTTATGGGGTTCTCGGAGGGATTCTGCACACTGACTGTTATGGGGTTCTTGGAGGGATTCTGCACACTGACTGTTATGGGGTTCTCGGAGGGATTCTGCACACTGACTGATATGGGGTTCTCGGAGAGATTCTGCACACTGACTGTTATGGGGTTCTCGGAGGGATTCTGCACACTGACTTTTATGGGGTTCTCGGAGGGATTCTGCACACTGCCTTTTATGGGGTTCTCGGAGGGATTATGCACACTGACTGTTATAGGGTTCTCTGAGAAATTATGCACACTGACTGTTATGGGGTTCTGGGAGGGATTCTGCACACTGACTGTTATAGGGTTCTCGGAGGGATTCTGCACACTGACTGTTATGGGGTTCTCTGAGGGATTCTGCACACTGACGGTTATGGGGTTCTCTGAGAGATTCTGCACACTGACTGTTATAGGGTTCTTGGAGGGATTCTGCACACTGACTGTTATGGAGTTCTCGGAGGGATTCTGCACACTGACTGTTATGGGGTTCTTGGAGGGATTCTGCACACTGCTTGTTATGGGGTTCTCGGAGGGATTCTGCACACTGACTGATATGGGGTTCTCAGAGGGATTCTGCACACTGACTGTTATGGGGTTCTCGGAGAGATTCTGCACACTGACTGTTATGGAGTTCTCGGAGGGATTCTGCACACTGACTGTTATAGGGTTCTCAAAGGGATTCTGCACAATGACTGTTATGGGGTTCTCGGAGAGATTCTGCACACTGACTGTTATAGGGTTCTCAGAGGGATTCTGCACACTGACTGTTATGGGGTTCTTGGAGGGATTCTGCACATTGACTGATATGGGGTTCTTGGAGGGATTCTGCATACTGACTGTTATTGGGTTCTCGGAGGGATTCTGCACACTGACTGTTATGGGGTTCTCTGAGTGACTCTACACACTGACTGTTATGGGGTTCTTGGAGGGATTCTGCACACTGACTGTTATGGGGTTCTCGGAGGGATTCAGCACACTGACTGTTATGGGGTTCTCTGAGGGATTCTGCACACTGACTGTTATGGGGTTCTTGGAGGGATTCTGCACACTGACTGTTATGGGGTTCTCGGAGGGATTCTGCACACTGACTGATATGGGGTTCTCAGAGGGATTCTGCACCCTGCCTGTTATGGGGTTCTCGGAGGGATTCTGCACACTGACTGTTATGGGGTTCTCGGAGGGATTCTGCACACTGCCTTTTATGGGGTTCTCGGAGGGATTCTGCACACTGACTGTTATAGGGTTCTCTGAGAAATTCTGCACACTGACTGTTATGGAGTTCTGGGAGGGATTCTGCACACTGACCGTTATAGGGTTCTCGGAGGGATTCTGCACACTGCCTTTTATGGGGTTCTCGGGGGGATTCTGCACACTGACTGTTATGGGGTTCTCGGAGGGATTCTGCACCCTGACTGTTATAGGGTTCTCAGAGGGATTCTGCACACTGACTGTTATAGGGTTCTCGGAGGGATTCTGCACACTGACTGTTATAGGGTTCTCAGAGGGATTCTGCACACTGACTGTTATGGGGTTCTTGGAGGAATTCTGCAAACTGACTGTTATAGGGTTCTCAGATGGATTCTGCACACTGACTGTTATGGGGTTCTCGGATGGATTCTGCACACTGACTGTTATGGAGTTCTCAGCGGGATTTTGCACACTGACTGTTATGGGGTTCTCGGAGAGATTCTGCACACTGACTGTTATAGGGTTCTCGGAGAGATTCTGCACACTGACGGTTATAGGGTTCTCGGAGATATTCTGCACACTGACTGTTATAGGGTTCTCGGAGATATTCTGCACACTGACTGTTATGGGGTTCTCGGAGGGATTTTGCACACTGACTGTTATGGGGTTCTCGGAGGGATTCTGCACACTGACTGTTATGGGGTTCTTGGAGGGATTCTGCACACTGACTGTTATAGGGTTCTCAGATGGATTCTGCACACTGACTGTTATGGGGTTCTTGGAGGAATTCTGCACGCTGACTGTTATGGGACCCTAGTTGCATAATATAGTGTAAATAATACAATAGATTATGGGGATTTATTTACAGATAAACATGATGTTTCCTAATGTAGACTAAGAAAGTCCTTTACAGTTCTAAGATCATAAATCAGCCTATAAAAGGCTTAGGGCCCCAAAATGATTAATACAACATCATATAACTCGAAGGGATTCTGTCTTACTGACTGTTATGGAGTTCTTGGGGGGATTCTGCACACTGACTGATATGGGGTTCTCAGAGGGATTCTGCACACTGCCTGTTATGGGGTTCTCGGAGGGATTCTGCACACTGACTGATATGGGGTTCTCGGAGGGATTTTGCACACTGACTGTTATAGGGTTCTCAGAGGGATTTTGCACACTGACTGTTCTGGGGTTCTCGGAGGGATTCTGCAAACTGACTGATATGGGGTTCTCAGAGGGATACTGCACACTGACTGTTATGGGGTTCTCGGAGAGATTCTGCACACTGACTGTTATGGGGTTCTCGGAGGGATTCTGCACACTGACTATTATGGAGTTCTCGGAGGGATTCTGCACACTGACTGTTATAGGGTTCTCAAAGGGATTCTGCACACTGACTGTTATGGGGTTCTCGGAGAGATTCTGCACACTGACTGTTATAGGGTTCTCAGAGGGATTCTGCACACTGACTGATATGGGGTTCTTGGAGGGATTCTGCACACTGACTGATATGGGGTTCTTGGAGAGATTCTGCACACTGACTGTTATAGGGTTCTCGGAGGGATTCTGCACACTGACTGTTATGGGGTTCTCGAAGGGATTCAGCACACTGACTGTTATGGGGTTCTCGGAGGGAGTCTGCACACTGACTGTTATGGGGTTCTCGAAGGGATTCAGCACACTGACTGTTATGGGGTTCTCGGAGGGATTCTGCACACTGACTGTTATGGGGTTTTTGGAGGGATTCTGCACACTGACTGTTATGGGGTTCTCGGAGGGATTCTGCACACTGACTGATATGGGGTTCTCGGAGAGATTCTGCACACTGACTGTTATGGGGTTCTCGGAGGGATTCTGCACACTGACTTTTATGGGGTTCTCGGAGGGATTCTGCACACTGCCTTTTATGGGGTTCTCGGAGGGATTCTGCACACTGACTGTTATAGGGTTCTCTGAGAAATTCTGCACACTGACTGTTATGGGGTTCTGGGAGGGATTCTGCACACTGACTGTTATAGGGTTCTCGGAGGGATTCTGCACACTGACTATTATGGAGTTCTCGGAGGGATTCTGCACACTGACTGTTATAGGGTTCTCAAAGGGATTCTGCACACTGACTGTTATGGGGTTCTCGGAGAGATTCTGCACACTGACTGTTATAGGGTTCTCAGAGGGATTCTGCACACTGACTGATATGGGGTTCTTGGAGGGATTCTGCACATTGACTGATATGGGGTTCTTGGAGAGATTCTGCACACTGACTGTTATAGGGTTCTCAGAGGGATTCTGCACACTGACTGTTATGGGGTTCTCGGAGTGACTCTACACACTGACTGTTATGGGGTTCTTGGAGGGATTCAGCACACTGACTGTTATGGGGTTCTCGAAGGGATTCAGCACACTGACTGTTATGGGGTTCTCGGAGGGAGTCTGCACACTGACTGTTATGGGGTTCTCGAAGGGATTCAGCACACTGACTGTTATGGGGTTCTCGGAGGGATTCTGCACACTGACTGTTATTGGGTTCTCGGAGGGATTCTGCACACTGACTGTTATGGGGTTCTCGGAGGGATTCTGCACACTGACTGTTATGGGGTTCTCGGAGGGATTCTGCACACTGCCTTTTATGGGGTTCTCGGAGGGATTCTGCACACTGACTGTTATAGGGTTCGCTGAGAAATTCTGCACACTGACTGTTATGGGGTTCTGGGAGGGATTCTGCACACTGACTGTTATGGGGTTCTCGGAGGGATTTTGCACACTGACTGTTATGGGGTTCTCGGAGGGATTCTGCACACTGACTGATATGGGGTTCTCTGAGAGATTCTGCACACTGACTGTTATGGGGTTCTCGGAGGGATTCTGCACACTGACTTTTATGGGGTTGGGGTTCTCGGAGGGATTCTGCACACTGACTGTTATGGGGTTCTCTGAGAAATTCTGCACACTGACTGTTATGGGGTTCTCTGAGAAATTCTGCACACTGACTGTTATGGGGTTCTGGGAGGGATTCTGCACACTGACTGTTATAGGGTTCTCGGAGGGATTCTGCACACTGACTGTTATGGAGTTCTCGGCGGGATTCTGCACACTGACTGTTATGGGGTTCTCGGCGGGATTCTGCACACTGACTGTTATAGGGTTCTCGGAGAGATTCGGCACACTGACTGTTATGGGGTTCTCAGAGGGATTCTGTCTTACTGACTGTTATGGAGTTCTTGGGGGGATTCTGCACACTGACTGATATGGGGTTCTCAGAGGGATTCTGCACACTGCCTGTTATGGGGTTCTCGGAGGGGTTCTGCACACTGACTGATATGGGGTTCTCAGAGGGATTCTGCACACTGACTGTTATGGGGTTCTCGGAGAGATTCTGCACACTGACTGTTATGGAGTTCTCGGAGGGATTCTGCACACTGACTGTTATAGGGTTCTCAAAGGGATTCTGCACACTGACTGTTATAGGGTTCTCGGAGAGATTCTGCACACTGACTGTTATAGGGTTCTCAGAGGGATTCTGCACACTGACTGTTATGGGGTTCTTGGAGGGATTCTGCACATTGACTGATATGGGGTTCTTGGAGGGATTCTGCACACTGACTGTTATTGGGTTCTCGGAGGGATTCTGCACACTGACTGTTATGGGGTTCTCTGAGTGACTCTACACACTGACTGTTATGGGGTTCTTGGAGGGATTCTGCACACTGACTGTTATGGGGTTCTCGGAGGGATTCAGCACACTGACTGTTATGGGGTTCTCTGAGGGATTCTGCACACTGACTGTTATGGGGTTCTTGGAGGGATTCTGCACACTGACTGTTATGGGGTTCTCGGAGGGATTCTGCACACTGACTGATATGGGGTTCTCAGAGGGATTCTGCACCCTGCCTGTTATGGGGTTCTCTGAGGGATTCTGCACACTGACTGTTATGGGGTTCTCGGAGGGATTCTGCACACTGCCTTTTATGGGGTTCTCGGAGGGATTCTGCACACTGACTGTTATAGGGTTCTCTGAGAAATTCTGCACACTGACTGTTATGGGGTTCTGGGAGGGATTCTGCACACTGACTGTTATAGGGTTCTCGGAGGGATTCTGCACACTGCCTTTTATGGGGTTCTGCACACTGACTGTTATGGGGTTCTCGGAGGGATTCTGCACCCTGACTGTTATAGGGTTCTCAGAGGGATTCTGCACACTGACTGTTATAGGGTTCTTGGAGGGATTCTGCACACTGACTGTTATAGGGTTCTCAGAGGGATTCTGCACACTGACTGTTATGGGGTTCTTGGAGGAATTCTGCAAACTGACTGTTATAGGGTTCTCAGATGGATTCTGCACACTGACTGTTATAGGGTTCTCGGAGAGATTCTGCACACTGACAGTTATGGGGTTCTCGGATGGATTCTGCACACTGACTGTTATGGAGTTCTCAGCGGGATTTTGCACACTGACTGTTATGGGGTTCTCGGAGAGATTCTGCACACTGACTGTTATAGGGTTCTCGGAGAGATTCTGCACACTGACGGTTATAGGGTTCTCGGAGATATTCTGCACACTGACTGTTATAGGGTTCTCGGAGATATTCTGCACACTGACTGTTATGGGGTTCTCGGAGGGATTTTGCACACTGACTGTTATGGGGTTCTCGGAGGGATTCTGCACACTGACTGTTATGGGGTTCTTGGAGGGATTCTGCACACTGACTGTTATAGGGTTCTCAGATGGATTCTGCACACTGACTGTTATGGGACCCTAGTTGCATAATATAGTGTAAATAATACAATAGATTATGGGGATTTATTTACAGATAAACATGATGTTTCCTAATGTAGACTAAGAAAGTCCTTTACAGTTCTAAGATCATAAATCAGCCTATAAAAGGCTTAGGGCCCCAAAATGATTAATACAACATCATATAACTATTTATATAAAGATGTGCTCGGGCTTGTGTACACTTTGGAAGTCTATAGGGGAGTGATCAACCCTGTCGGACATACAAGGAATCCCTAACGGTGGAAACTGTGCGAGGATTTTATATATGCATGTCTTTTATATATGTTTGTGAGTATTTTACCTTCATTAAAACGAGATTTTAAAAGTTGAAGGACGTCCTGCACTATATATGTATATTTTTATTTTTGCATGGTTACTCGCCTACAATGACCACTATACTTTGACTCATCTAAGAGGCTGATTTATTAATAGCGACATGTAGCGACAGTTGAGCGACTGTAGCGGTATTTTCACAGCGCCCTTTAGTAGTCGCTGTGCTTGGCCGTTGTTCGGTTGTTGACAGCGACTCAGTCGGTGTGGCTAAATGTTGAATACAAGGTTACGAGTCGCTATTTGACAGGTTCCGCAATGTATGGGAGCGCATGATAGCGAATGGTCAGAGCGACCGGCTTCCACCATATTCATCAAAAAATCACGCTCAAAAAATTCAAGCCCTGTGAAATGCATGTTTAAACCCCAGAGCGCTGGAGGCGATGTGTTAAAAGTAGTTTTTTAACCCCCAAACCACCATATTTTTGGAAACCAAAAAAAAAGGTATTTTAAATAATTTAGTAATATGAATACATTAATATCAGACCTGTAATATCAATTCTGTACAATTTTTTTTTTCTAAATTTAATTTTTCTAAAATGGCAGAAGTGGTCACAGAATTTTTCACATTTAAAAAAAAAAAACAAACAAAAAAAAACATTAATAACAATTAATTATTAATATTTAAAGATTGTTCCATTGAAATGCATTGGAGCGCGCCAGGTAGCGAGAGGTCATACCTGTCGCTGTTCAAGGTCGGACGCTGGCGCTGTGGGCTGAGGCTGGAATAATGATGAATGAGTGGCTATATGGCGCTATCTCAGTCGCTAAGCAGGATTGGCTTGATAAATGTGTGATTGTGGTGGGGAGCCGGCGTTCTCGTGGCGGGGCCCGTCATTACCGGCCGCTCACCAGTCGCTACCTGTCGCTATTCCTTCATAAATAAGGGCCTAAGTATAAGAGTCCTGGTTACCTATATGTGGAAGTGAAGTTGGGAATCGTCTGAAAGGAAATAAAAGGCGGAATTCCTTATCTCTCTGCTGTGAATTTTGCTGAGCATTTATTATCATCTGTTTGGTAAGAGTTTGACATTTCTGGTGGTGGCTCACGTCTGACGTGGAGGTGCATGTTCGGTGGGATGACATTAACGGAGTTATTGCTCACGACTGCAATTAAGCTCTGTGTTCATTTATTACTTTGGACTATTTATATATATTGCAATATATTTTGTAGTAAAATGCCCGCTAACACATTTGCTGAGAATATCCCACAATGCCCTGCCCTTACCTCTATTAACTATGAAAGGGGGGTAAGGGCAAACATATTAAGATGTGGACCCTTCTTCTGAGGAATGTTTTGGATGACCTATATTTTGGTCTACATGCCTTCAAATTGTAAATGTAAATTAGAATTTAAATAGGAATTATATTGTTATTATCATGGTCGTATAGTATCATATATTGATATTATCATTGTAATTATCATGGCTGTATTTAGGGTTGATTCTGCCCTAGGCACTTTTAGTGCTCATGCCCTCTCCCCCCATTTACCCTGATATGCATGCTTACCTAAATATACTCACCCATTGTGCACCTGCACTCCTTTTCCTGGCTAGAAGCCCATTCATGCAGATCTAGTTGCTGTGGCCTCAGTGCTGTGGCTGACCCACCTTTGGACCAGGAAAATAAGAAAAAATAATAGGCAAGGTGCAGAGTCCTCCCATTTGAGGCAGTGTGCCCCCCCATTCCATATTATAGGCAGTGTGCCATCCCCCCATCCCATTCCCCATTATAGGCAGTGTGGCATCCCCCCTCCTATTCCCCATTATAGGCAGTGTGGCATCCCCCCTCCCATTCCCCATTATAGGCAGTGTGGCATCCCCCCTCCCATTCCCCATTATAGGCAGTGTGACATCCCCCCTCCCATTCCCCATTATAGGCAGTGTGGCATTACCCCCTCCCATTCCCCATTATAGGCAGTGTGTCATCCCCCCTCCCATTCCCCATTATAGGCAATGTGGCATCCCCCCTCCCATTCCCCATTATAGGCAGTGTGGCATTCCCCCCTCCCATTCCCCATTATAGACAGTGTGGCATCCCCCCTTTATAGGCAGTGTGGCATCCCCCTCCCATTCCCCATTATAGGCAGTATGGCATTCCCCCCTCCCATTCCCCATTATAGGCAGTGTGGCACCCCCCCTCCCATTCCCCATTATAGGCAGTGTGGCATTCCCCCCTCCCATTCCCCATTATAGGCAGTGTGGCATTCCCCTCTCCCATTCCCCATTATAGGCAGTGTGGCATCTCCCCTCCCATTCCCCATTATAGGCACTGTGGCCTCAGTGCTTTGGCTGTTGCAGTGATTGATTTAATTTTTTTTTTGGGGGGGGCATAGATGGCCCTTGTGTGCTTGTGCACACATGGGAATTCTTCCTCCACATTTAACCCATCCATTCAGTCACTGTACACATGCCTGGAGCAGTGGCACACAACATCCTACCAGAGCAGTGTAAGATAGGCCCGGGCTTCTGCTGACTTTATGAACAAGGGGGGTATACAAATTGGAATTAGGGAAGAGGAGGAGAATGCTCTTTTAATGGAGTGCAAGCTTTAATTTGGGATGCGGTTGGCAGACTGTTGAGGGTGAAAGTGAAGGTGAAGGTGAAAGCATATGGGCCTGGTACCACTTAGCAGCGGGGCAGCGCGACCCAGGCCCACCCAAAATCCTAAAAAACACCACAATGTGAAACCGCCCTTCCTTGCACGATTCTTTGCGTCTTCTTGACATCATACAACCTGTTGTGTCTGGGCCCCATAAACTATAATGCATACCTCCCAAGTGTCCCTGATTTGGAGGGACTGTCCCTCTTTTGAGTCTACGTCCCCCTGTCCCTCGTTGTTCTCCTTTGTCCCTCTTTGATGTGTAACATGCAGATCTGTAGCAATAAATGATTCATTTGCCCATTTAAAGTGTTTCTATTGTTGTAATTGTTACATCCTATTTCCTATCCATCCCTCAATGAGGGGAAGTGGTCTAATTTAACAAATGTCCCTCTTTCCCACCCTGAAAAGTTCGAAGATATGTATAATGTGGTGAATGGGCCCCACAACAGCCTCGAAAACATGAGGCCCATTCCTCACATGTATGTTAAAGGGGATCCAGATCATACAACCTATAATATCTAGGCCTCGAAACCTATATTGTAAAGACTGGGCCCCAGGGCCGTATTAAGTGTGGTGGAGGCCCCTGGGCACAAAACTGCTGGAGGCCCCAGACACAGTATTTATTTTCCTTTAAAATAATAGTCCAGCCAAGTAACTGATTGGTGGTTGTCTGGCACCCGCCTACTTACTGGAACATCAGATCGAGTCCCGTGTGCAGATGGTTGCTGCTCGGGAACTCCTGCTTTGCCATTCTGGGTGGGGGGTAGTGCAGTCGCCCGGCTGGTCCAGCAGAAAACAGTTCCCTGCATTGAGCTGCCAGCGGCTGTGCTTGGTGCCTTATGTGCAGCTTTGCCGCTCTAGACTCTCCGCCCTGCCCTGTGGTGGCTTTGGCTGCAAAAAACAAAAAAAAAGGCTTGCCTGGGCACACCCCCACTGTTGCCGATAGCTTTGTTGCTGTCAGACCAAAGACTGAAAAGCCTCCTCGATCATATGTGAGGGAGAGGGCCGATAAAGCCACAGTATGCAGCATTGCATCGAAGGCGGGTTGTGCGGGCTCGCTGAGGGGGAGGGGCAGTGGACCATTGGTGCAAACCACGCTTTTACTGCACATGGCGCATGTAGTAGGGGAGGAAGCGGAGTCTTCCTTTTGTCATCGGTGAGGGAGCGAGGGGGGGCAGGTCGATACACAGGACACAGCTGTCGTTTCGGCCGATACACAGGACACAGCTGTCGTTTCAGCTGATACACAGGACACAATTGTCGTTTCGGCCGATACACAGGACACAGCTGTCGTTTCGGCCGATACACAGGACACAGCTGACGTTTCGGCTGATACACAGGACACAGCTATAGTTTCGGCCGATACACAGGACACAGTTGTCGTTTCAGCTGATACACAGGACACAGCTGTCGTTTCGGCTGATACACAGGACACAGCTGACGTTTCGGCTGATACACAGGACACAGCTGTCGTTTCGGCCGATATACAGGACACAGCTGTCGTTTCGGCTGATACACAGGACACAGCTGTTGTTTCGGCTGATACACAGGACACAGCTGTCGTTTCGGCCGATACACAGGACACAGCTGTCGTTCCAGCCGATACACAGCATACAGCTATTGTTTCGGCCGATACATAGGACACAGCTGTCGTTTCGGCTGATATACAAGACACAGCTGTCGTTTCGGCCGATACACAGGACACAGCTGTCGTTTCGGCTGATACACAGGACACAGCTGTCGTTTCAGCCAAAACACAGGACATAGCTGTCGTTTCGGCCGATACACAGGACACAGCTGTCGTTTCGGCTGATACACAGGACACAGCTGTCGTTTCAGCCAAAACACAGGACATAGCTGTCGTTTCAGCCGATACACAGGACACAGTTGTCGTTTCAGCTGATACACAGGACACAGCTGTTGTTTCGGCTGATACACAGGACACCGCTGATGTTTCGGCCGATACACAGGACACAGCTGTCGTTTCGGCCGATACACAGGACACAGTTGTCGTTTCGGCCGATACACAGGACACAGTTGTCGTTTCGCCTGATACACAGTACACAGTTGTCATTTCGGCCGATACACAGGACACAATTGTCGTTTCGGCCGATACACAGGACACAGCTGTCGTTTCGGCCGATACACAGGACACAGCTGACGTTTCGGCTGATACACAGGACACAGCTATAGTTTCGGCCGATACACAGGACACAGTTGTCGTTTCAGCTGATACACAGGACACAGCTGTCGTTTCGGCTGATACACAGGACACAGCTGACGTTTCGGCTGATACACAGGACACAGCTGTCGTTTCGGCCGATATACAGGACACAGTTGTCATTTTGGCTGATACACAGGACACAGCTGACGTTTCGGCTGATACACAGGACACAGCTGTCGTTTCGGCCGATATACAGGACACAGCTGTCGTTTTGGCTGATACACAGTTCCACAAAGGTGGGGTAACCCAGAACACCCCCACAATATACCTGTATAGTACAACCGCACAAAACAAGAAGTATAGTAATAAATAAAAACCCTTTATTTATCCACGGGTATTATTACAATGCTAGGTCACACTTATTGTATTAAAAAACAATTAAAAACATCACACCCCCTGGATAATTATGTAACGCTCTATTATATTAGCCATTTATATCAGGTCCCTAAAGATACAGGATAATAACTGTGCATGCAAAATAAATTTATCTCAATCCTATGTGCTATAGTGTACTCTGTGCAAAACTGTGCTTGTGAATAAATATATACATAAATAAATAAATAAATAATTAAATACTTATAATATTATTATCCAAAATACAACTAATTAAATAAAGTGCCAAGTGTCGAGCAGCCCTTATCTCCCAAATGCTAACACAACTAAAGTGTCATGATGATTACCCAAAGGGACTAAAAATGATATATGGTAAGGTACTTCACCCAATCTCCTGAGCTATCCTGCTGGGGGTCCGGACACTTCCTCAGGCCGTCCTTGGCTGATACACAGGACACAGCTGTCGTTTCGGCCAATACACAGGACACAGCTGTTGTTTCGGCCGATACACAGGACACAGTTGTCGTTTCGGCTGATACACAGGACACAGCTGTCGTTTCGGCTGATACACAGGACACAGCTGTCGTTTCGGCTGATACACAGGACACAGCTGTCGTTTCGGCCGATACACAGGACACAGTTGTCGTTTCGGCCGATACACAGGACACAGTTGTCGTTTCGGCTGATACACAGGACACAGCTGTCGTTTTGGCGGATACACAGGACACAGCTGTCGTTTAAACTGATACACAGGCCTGTGAAGTGGGTGATGTGCCCACGGAACGCGTGGCTCCTGGTGCGGTAGGTGGTGGGGAGATTTCACACATGTTATTTTCATGATACCTTGGCTTTAATTCTGGTGATGTTTTTTGTGATAGATTTGTGATATTATTTTTTGATTGGTATTGTGGTATATATCATACCTTTGGGATGCCTAATAATGTACAGGTGATTATATTCTCATTGGTGAATAGAGTAGATTTATATGTTTATGAGTTGTTATGGTTAGGAATATTAATTCTTAATTGATTGTTTGACTAGTAGCACTTGCACTTTATAAATATATAGATTTTATAGTGATCCGGATCATAGGCAGGATTTGCACATGCTCAGTTGCACTGTTGGAACACCTTGTCAAATGATTTAGCACACATATATCTAGGCATTTGATATCAATTAGTGTGGTGAGACTCTCCCCATCGCCTACACACCTTCATGTTGGTTTGTCCTGTGTGTTATTGTCCCATTTATGTGTTTTTAAGGGATTTTAATATGTTGAGTGTATTGTATGTAGTGATTATAAATATGTAATTAATAAAAATGAATTTTTTATCAATTTTGTTGAGAGGTGCCTCCCTACATGCTTTTTTGGTTCCTGATTTGAGCTCGTTTGCAGCTTTGGGAGCAGCACCTCTACAGATTGAATAGGGTATAGTGCAAGTCCCCATCTTTTCCTTCTTGATACACAGGCCGGGAGCTGTCGTTTGAGGCGGTGGTGGCAGGCATAGTGCGTCTGCTGGCGGATTCCATTTATTTAATTATTTTTGTTAATTGTTGCTGGTCTCCGCCCCACCGTAGCCCCGCCCTAGCCTAGAGGCAAATATGATCCTGGTCATTATCATATTGTAAACTTTACTGTTGTTGCTGATGTTTAATGATCTTCTTATCTCTAGATATGAGCAAACTTCAGTTCGGGCAATTCGTGCAAAAAATAAAGAAAATAAGCAAATTTTCCTTCCCATTCCAGCACTGGGAAATGTCGTCATCCTCCAGTGATGTCCCTTGCCGGTCCCTGCAGCATCCCTGCTCCCTGCCACAGGGAGGGGCATTTATACTGGGAGTGAGCTGTGACATCATGCGAGATCACAAGACCAGCAATGGATTAGATGTAGTTACGAGGGGGTAATACTTAGAGGCTGATTTAATAATAGCGACAGATAGCGACTGTAGCAATATTTTGACAGCGACCGCTAGTAGTCGCTGTGCTTGGCCATTGTTTGGTGGATGATAGCGACTCAGTCGGTGTGCCGTAATGTTAAATACAAGATGCTGAGTCGCTATTTGACAGGTTCGCTGTTGTATGGGAGCGCATGATAGCGACTGGACATAGCGACCAGCACCCACCATATTCATTAAAAAATCAGCCTTAAAAATTCCTAGCGCTGTGAAATGCATGTCCCAGAGCGCAGTAGGCGATGTGTTAAAAGTAGTTTTTTAACCTCCTAACCACCCAAAAAAAAAATGGAATGATTTTGAAATAATATTCAAACCTGAATAGTTTAAAATCAGACCTGTAATATCAATTCTGCAAAAAAAAAACATTTTTTAAAAATCCCCAAAAAATACATTTTCAAAGGAAGAAGTGTTCACAGATTTTTTGGGGGAAATTTAAAAAAAAAAAATATATTAAAAAATAATTATTAATTAAAATACATTCTGCCATTGAAATGCATTGGAGAGCGCCAGGTAGCGAGAGGTCATATCTGTCGCTGTTCAAGGATGTTCGCTGGCGCTGTGGGATGAGGCTGGAATAATGATGAATGAGTTGCTAGGTGGCGCTATCTCAGTCACTAAGCAGTATCGGCTTGATAAATGTGTGATTGTGGAGGGGAGCCGGCGTTCTAGTTGCGGTACCTGGCTTTACTGGCCGGCTCCCCAGCCGCTATCTGTCGCTATCTGTCGCTATCTGTCGCTATTCCTTGATAAATTAGTTTTTCTGTGTGTTTTATTTACATTAAACTGGTAACGGCCCCTGAAAACTTTAAAAAATACCCGTTTACAGGACAGGGGAGGCTGGAAAATCACCTGCCAGCAAGTGGATACTTGCCATAACCCGCCCACCCCATTACCTGCCTCCCCAAAGCCCAGCTGTTTTTTTTTTTTTTTTTTAAGGTTTTAAAGAGGAACATCTGACCCCCCCATTGGCCCCTGCTTACTATTAGGATGATGTCATTGACCATCTTCAGGGCCCAATTGCTACCCCTGACGCTGGCTAAGCCATCTGTAAATGACAGTACATGCTCTTCCAAGTCCCATGCTCTTCAAAGTCCCACGTCACTCAGCGAAGTCTCGTGGGATTTCAGGCAGCCCCATTGCATCCTATTCATGAGCACTGCGCAGCCGCAGGACCGGGGCCACGCACAGTTCCCGAAGGGATGCAAGATCAGTCAGAAGGTCACCCAGAATCCAAGGGACCAAGAAGATAGATCCCCGGTAAGGTGAGTATTTAGTGCTCAAAGGTAAAACCAAAGAGGGGGGGGGGGGTAGCAGATTTTTGTTCCTCTTTAACATAACCTCATTTGTATTACAGGTCCCTAGTGTCCCACATATAACAAGCTTTTTATTTAGGTCGTGTAATGGGGGAAATAAAAAAAGGAGATAGTTCGGGATAATTCTTCCCAACCTAGCCTCTTTTTATTTGTTTACTGGCTCTGAAATTGTTAGGGGGGTTTTGTTAAATGTTACCTGGCCTAACCTAATTGGTTTGGCAGGGGTACAAAGAACAAAAGATGGGGGGCTTTATTCTATACCTTTTCTTTAACTGGTTAGTGTTTAACCTATGCACAGTATATGGTATCTTATGTGCAGGGTATTTTATACATAATTCATTGTTTTCATGAAATAAAAACCAAAAAAGAGAAATTGCAGAAATATGACAAATGCGCATCCAACATTAATTACAGATCATTTTCATTTATTGTTTGTGTTACCATCACATTTATCTGTTTTCATAGCAAGAGTTTTGTTTGTAGCAAGTAATCCAGTTTGTGGCAAGTGTTTTGGTTTGTAGCAAGTGGTACAGTTTGTAGCAAGTATATTGTACCCTTCAAAAAGGTGTAGACGCGTTTCGCATTATTGCTTCCTCAGTACACCAGTTACTATAATATAAAATAGAAGATGCGCATATATATTTACATATTTATTTGTTTCTATAAGCATGCTCATTGTTTACATTGTTGTTGTCCTTAGTGAGTGCACTTACTTGTAATTTTATGAGGAATTGGGTTGCAAATATATTCCTTTAAACTTTTCTCATCTGGATAAGCTGGTTCTATTAAGGAGGAGGAAGGACCAGTCTTATTAATAATATTCAAAACTTGTGAGTTTTGTATATGTATCTTGTCACTTTGTTACCTTTTGTTCTGTTACTCGTTTGTTCTCTGAAAAGAAATTATAAAATATGTCCATGTATATAAAGGATTCCTTAGTTGGACTTTATAGTGCGTCACCAACGACGGACCCGCCCTCTCCCCACGTCCGGCCCTGACATTGGCCAGGACAGAACTGAGGGGCAGGCCCCCTCAAGTATGCGGCCCCCTGCGACACAAGGTGGAGGCCTTTTAAGCGCGAATAGCGCAGAAAAGAGACACATGCCGCACAGCGCGAATAGCGTGCACATTCAAAGCAAACGCCATCATAGAGCGAGGACACATACAAACGGACCTCCACTTTTCCACAAGCGCAACCCCACCAGAAGCTTAAGGTTGGGGAAACCGGTACAACGCGGCGAGCTCGCAGGCCATACCATAGAATAAGGTAAAATACTGTACACATTTTCTTAATGGCAGCACTATAAGGTCCAACTAAGGAATCCTTTATATACATGGACATATTTTATAATTTATTTTCATAAATTAATTAATGAGTCGCTATATGGCGCTATCTCAGTCGCTAAGCAGGATTGGCTTGATAAATGTGTGATTGTGGTGGGGAGCCGGTGTTCTCGTGGCGGGGCCTGTCATTACCGGCCGCTCACCAGTCGCTACCTGTCGCTATTCCTTCATAAATAAGGGCCTAATTTTTCGAGCATGAACCTCAGATAGGGAACCAGTATGTGAAACACAATAAATGATAATGCTTTCACATTTCTTTTATACCTTGAATTAAACTTTTTTTTCTGAAGCTTTTCAAACAACCCAGACACTCCAGAGATACCCCACATATATTCTGGGACCCCTCCCATGCTGACATATGCTGTAAAACTGTGTTTTAAATTGGTTTTCACTTTTCAATTTTCCAATTTTCACTTTTCAGGGTATTGTTCCTCTCAGTGGGGCATCCCAAATGCCCAACTGTGTGTATGGTCATGAGTAAGGACCGACTGGTCCGAAATGCGTAGACGCTTCTAGAGATCACCCTTGTTTTGTGAAATTATCTGTATGGCACTGCCCCTTTTTTAACTATTGGAAAAAAAAATGTTGACAAAGTAGATGGAAAAAACTTTCAACTTCAGTCACGCTGCAATGAATAAACATTTCTTAATTGTCATAGAGGATTCTAACCGCAAATATATGTAATATTAGGGTAATCTCTTGGAGTCCAATAAATTTCAAATATTGGCTGTATCGGCAGATTAATCTGTCTTAGTGGCCCTGATAGGGTCAGAAAGAGAAGAGAGCATCCTTTTATATATAAAATCAACATTGCATTTCTAGATGTAGTGTAAGTTGCCAAAGATTAAAAAGAATGGGGCACTTACCGCCGTGGCCTGGGGGTTAAAAAACTGGGCCCTTGAGAGTTAATCACTTCTGAAGATGAACCTGAAGCTTGTTATCGGGTGTGCGCGCCGCTCTCTGTGTATCCCGATGAAGTCAGGAGGTTATACTGATTCAGTATATATACTCTTTTAATATGATAACAAAATAAAATAAAACCAAAATAAAAAAAAACAAGATGATAGGCAAAGTAGTTTGTTGCCGTAGTTACTGCGGTTAAATGTCCAGTTTGTTTCTAGTCTTTAAGAGGAGGGAGAGAGCTTCCATCACAGTCACGTTTCCTGCTGCTTCTGTAGAACGACACGCGTTTCGTCCTTCAACGTCCTCAGGTTCTATTGGAATAAAGTGTTGGATTTTTTAATCGCTCATCTTGGCTGGATACATCTATTCACTGCAAGCAGCAAAAAGTGGAGCCCTCTAAGCCTCAGCCATTATGGTAGTTTGCTACATGGATCAAGGCTCAGTGGATTGCAGGTAGAGCTGACTTTAGTGTTAACTCCAGTGTGTGTGTGCCCCTAGGTCACTCACCTTCCTGATGCTCCCACAACGCAGCCTCAGGCAAGAACAAGCTAATTGACTAAGCGGCCTGTTCCACCAATCAGCACGCTCGGTTTCACTCGGCTCCCTTCGGCTCTGCTGGTGGATAAGCCACCTGGATGGCTAAGCAGCCCAGCGGCACTCACCTCTTAGCTGTTGCGTTCCCGCGCTGGTCATCCAGAAAGGCTGGTAGTGAGCCGGAATGCAACCGCAGAGCAGAGATATGGCGAGGGCTCTGGGACAAGGTAAGTTAAATGGGGATTCTGGGGTTTTACACAGCGAGGCATCCTGATAGGAGAGGAACTCAGAAGACCTCCAATGTTCCTCTTTAAGGAAGGTTTCAAGATTTGATACCCCAAATCCACCACAGCTGTATGCCTGCTTTGGTTTGGCTGTGCCTAAAGTCAGATGCCACTGGTGTTCACCGCTGCCATCTGAGCTCCATGTGCCGCAGTTTCCTCCCCCCCCCCCCACACACACAACAAACATAGGGAAGGTGGAAGTCATGTGTAGCCACGAGCCTTGTAAATCAGGCCCATAATCACTGAAATAGCATTTACAAGTGCCCATAAGTGAATTTATGAGAGGGGATGTGTTTGTGTTTTGTGTCTGTGAGACTGGGTGGTTGTTAGACTGTAAAATCATTGATGGCAGGTAAATTAAGTCAGTCTGAAAAATTCTGCCATTTTTTCTATGAGAGTTTTTAGTTTGTAACATAGATTGAAAAATGACAAATTCCAATTGACATAGCGCTGCTGTCAGAGATGAAGTCCTTGAAAACAGACTCCACGAAATCTGCTTGTTTAAAGTGGACCAAAACCCAGGATTTTGACTATCCTGGGTTTTGGTCCTTGCCCCTCTGTGTTAACCCCCCCCCCCCAGGTCGCCTGATCAAACTCATCCTTCCTCGGTCCTATGATGCATGCATGTCAGCTCATCCAATCAGCGCGCTCGGTTCTGCTCGAGTCCCTTCGGCCAGAAGCTCATCTAATACGAGCGGATACGAGCACGCTGGTGGCCACATACCTCGCTACCCTGCGTCTGTAAGTGACAAAGTCCTGCGCCGTCCAGCAAAGTCTCATGGGATTTCGGGTGGCCGCATTGCATCCCATTCATGGGCACTGTGCAGAAGCTATATCGGGGCCCGCACACAGTGCATGATGGGATGCAACATGGCGCCGCCTGTTGGAAGGTTGCTCAGAATCCAAGGGACCCAGAAGATGGATCCCCCGGCTAGGTCAGAATTTAGTGCCCAAAGGTAAACTGCAGGGGGAGGGGTAGCAGGTTGGTGAGGTTTGGGGGAGGTTTTAATGTCCCTCTTTAACTTACCTCATTTGTATTACAGATCCCTTAGGTCCTTCATACATAATTTCATTGATCCAATTAAATGTAAAAAAAATAACAGCCCCTTCGTGCCCTGCTGGCCACATCCCCCGCTACCCTCTAACAGTGAGCATGCCCACGCCGGCCGTTCACAAATGCCTGGCGTGGGCGCATGTGCTCTGCTAAAGGAATAGTGGGGATGCAGCCGCTGATTGTGCATGCACTGGGCCGGGAACGAAGGGGAGTTTTCGGGCGAACTGGGGGGTTTCACACAGCCCCATTCTAGATTCCCCGGGGGAAGGAATCCAGTGGCCCTGGAATCTTATAGATTTCAGAGCCATTTGGACGTGGGCTTTGGTCCACTTTAAAGGGGACCAAAAACCACCGAACTTGTGAAATACATTTAACCAAAGCCCGTGTTGATATTCCCTTCTTAGGGTGTAGAACTAGAAATTGATATTTTCGTTTTTCAAATTGTCCTTGGAACACTGATTTTTTTACTGTCCCTCTTTGTAAGATGGCAGGTGATCAGTCACTGCAAAGGTGTGGCAATGACAGCATTGCCACAAACAACAGCAAATAATGAATGGAGGAGCGGGAGCTTTACAGCTAAAACAGACGCCATTATCTGGAATTAGAGTGAAGCAGGAGCAGTGAGAGTTGGCAAAAGGTGCTCTACATAGAGAGAGCAATTCAGAGGATGCTAGTTCAAAATGTGGGTTTTGGTCTGCTTTAATGCTTCAGGCCATGTTCATTGTAGAAGACTAGAGAAGAATATGAAGAAAAATTGGAACCGGATTGCAATATAGCGCTTCTTTTCCCAACACGATAATAATTATGACATCTGTGATCTTGGGTTTCACGGGCATCAATTAGCTAAACTGTTGCTCAAGGCTATTGTCACACTTTCTCCACCTCTAGTTATAAAATGTATTGATTGCTGATAGTAGCCATTAGAGCCTATATTGTGTAATCAGTGATCACTGTGAGGAAATGGCAAATCGATAGGGAGTTACCGACACATCTGATAATATCACATAAAGAATATGGCTCAGACATGCTCGTCTCATGAGCATCAGCCGCTGATAGATCTGGTCAATCTGCTGTTCCCGTATACACAGAACACTGCTCCTGGACAAAAAACACCACCAAACATGGAATTTCCCTGTAATTGCACGTGGTGATACTTCTTCCTTGAGCTGGGTGTTTTCCTCCCTGATCCTATGTTTCAATGTCATGGTTCAGGTAGGGGTTAAGTCTTACCATGCCCGTAGCACTGTCAGCCTCTGTGTTTGCTTTCACTTTCAGCCCAAGGATCACTCCTTTCTGCACTCTATTTTGCACTCATTTTCTCTTTTTACCAATCCTTTGAACCGATCCCTCATTTCATTTTTTTATAAATCCTCTGAACAATCCCCCTCTCTGCATGCAAAAGGAAAGCCTCATGCTAATACATAAAGTACTTCCAGGGAGAGGACCCTCACACTGCCTGGAAGGTTTAGAAACCAGTACAAAGGCTTTGTCCCTCATCAGATGGCCAGTGGTGGTGCTCATTCTGGATTATTTGTACTGCTGTGGTTTCCGAGTTTTCCAGGTCCTTCATGCACAATCTTTGGCTTGTGGTGAGCTGCTTATTTTTCATTGTTTGGATGGCATTGTTCAGGTATTCTTACCATGCATGCCTCCTGCATGTTGCACTATCAACCTCTGCGTTTGCTTTCACTTTCAGCCCAAGGATCACTCCTTTCTGCATTCTATTTGAGAGCGTCCTCTCTCTCTCACTTGCGCATCGTCAATCAAGGGAATAGTCCTGGATGTTGGATGCCCTCCTATTCAGTACCAATCCCTCATTTCCTCTTTTTATCAATAGTCTAAACACTCCCCCTTCCTCTGCGCATGCTAAAGGAAAGCCTCATGCTAATACAGGAAGTACTCACATAGCCTGGAAAGTTTAGAAATCAGTACAAAGGCCCAAATCAGGCTTTGTTCTTTTTCAAATGGTCAGTGCTGGTGCTTGCTCTGGATTATTTGTACTGCTGTGGTTTCCTAGGTTTCCGGCTCCTTCCTGCATGAACTTTGGCTTGTGGTGAGCTGCTTATTTTACCTTGTTTGGATTGCACAAAACAATTATAACCAAGAGCAAAAAGGAAAGGGGGCGGCGTGTGTCTTTATGT
This sequence comes from Gastrophryne carolinensis, assembly GCA_027917425.1. Taxonomy (NCBI): domain Eukaryota; kingdom Metazoa; phylum Chordata; class Amphibia; order Anura; family Microhylidae; genus Gastrophryne; species Gastrophryne carolinensis. The sequence continues at coordinate 425,610,927 of CM051238.1, forward strand.
AAAGCAAGAATTCAAAGCATATATGAATGAGGGAATACTAGCAGAAGATTGGGAGGATGTAGAATCCTTGTGGGTAGAAGTGGGGGGCAATGTAAACAATGTTAAAATACAGTTTGGTGTAATCTATAGGCCCCCAAATATAACTGAGGAAATAGAGGGTCAACTGCATAAACAGAGCGGACATCACAGGCTGTTACAGTGGTGTTGATTTGGGACTTCAACTACCCAGGAATCGACTGGAGACATGGTTCTGCTTCCACTACAAGGGAGAGAGCATTCCTCAGCTTTCTACAAGATAATTATATGAATCAGTTTGTGGAGGCACCTACTAGGGGTGATGCTCTTTTAGATCTGGTAATATCAAATAATGATGACCTGATGGGGACAGTAACAGTCAGTGAAACTCTTGGTAACAGTGACCACAAATTTGTTGTATTTAACATAAACTGTAAGAAAGATTTTCTGTCAGGGAGGGCAAAAACACTGAATTTTAGGAAGGCCAACTTCCCCAGGCTCAGAGCTGCACTCCAGGACATATGGCCTGATGCAGAGCCTCCCCTGAACTGACCTTAAAACCTTCCGATTGTCCGGGGCTCCCGTTTGAATCGTGGCTCAAATGTGATGCAGAGCCTCCGTCGGAATGGCTCCCTAACTGATCCGTTAATTTGTCTTCACTCGGGACGTTTTTTTTTCTCTCTCGGGTGCCTTCAATTTGATCGTGTCTTCCGTTCAAGTTCACACGGGCGGCCCGTTTTTTCCTCCTTTTTACTTGGTTTTTGAACGTACCTGCTTGCCTTCCGTCGTATTTTTCCTTCCATTTTTTGGGGTTTTACAAGTATACTTACATCTCCATGGCTCTTCAGTTGCCAATCTGGCTCCACGCAAGCGCACATCCCTAAACCACCATAGAAATATACATATGGCACCAACTGCCAATGTGACACATATATAATTTTTAAACTATAATTTTTGGTGTTCCTTCTTCCTTGTCTTTAATGCTTACCTGAATCTCTTTGGTGTTCCTTCTTCCTTGTCTTTAATGCTTATCTTAAGTGTTTTGTGTTCCTTCTTCCTTGTCTTTAATGCTTACCTTAATTGTTTTGTGTTCCTTCTTCCTTGTCTTTAATGCTTACCTTAATTGTTTTGTGTTCCTTCTTCCTTGTCTTTAATGCTTACCTTAATTGTTTGGTGTTTTTTCTATTGATTGTCCCATATCTAAACCTTTTGTGTCATGTAAATGTGTGATGATGTTGTGTGATTGTACATTTGCAGGAAAGACAACACACCAAATCTTTTTATGTTTTTTTTATTCCAACGTTGGTTAAACTTGTCTTTCTGTTTTTTAATACTTATTAAAAAAATTTTTGGTCATAAAAATGCAACTATAAAACTTTTCGGCCAAAATCCAAAAAATTAGGCCTCTGGGTTTTGAGCATATCGTTTTCTTTTATCTGTGAATGAAAAACAACATTAGTTTAGCATTGTTTTTATGGTTTGGTTTGTGGGGTTTTTTTTAAGGCCCTTTTTTTATTTTGCTTTTACAAAGTCTTTAGTGAAATGTTTATTTGGCCTTTTTTTTGGGAAGGGAATTGTCTGATCAATTACTTTGCTAAACAAAATCAACACTTACAATGTTTTTTGCCCACATTGCGTCGGGGGCGGAGTCTCTGTTCTTCCTCCCTCGGTTGCTGCTGTGAATCTGTTTGGATGACAAACACACTGATATTAGAGACTGTTGTTGTATCATGAATATCATATTAAGTTAGGCTTCTAGGTATCAATTTACTCACCTTCCCCAGCCACCTCTTCCTCGTGGCCCCCTTCCTCGCTCATCCCTTGGGATGTCCCTGCGACGTCTGAATCTACAACTAACAATAGTGCACATGAGTATCTGTATTTAATGCATGTATAAGCACATATCTAACTATATTTCCCTTACCGGAGTCAGGTTGTGGGTCATTTAGGCTCGACTCCCTGCCGTCAGATTCCCCCCTCCCCTGCATGCTGAGGTCAAGAGGCTCCTCATACTCACTTGCAGAGGAGGGGGTGGCCGTTGACACTGGCGGTGGACCACCTATACCTTCAACTATTTCGCCCAACACTGGGCTGCGTGTCCTGGTCCGGGTGGGGCGGACCCGCATATTCCATTCATGTGCTGAAATACAAACACAATCATAAAACCACGCCCAGCCGAGGCCAGTGTTATAGTTGTATTTAAATTTTACACACTTACATGGAAAATGTTTGGCGAAGTACCGCCTCACCCGGGGCTTATGTCTTCTCTTCAAATCAGACCAGTGTTGGGCGATCTGGGTGAAGTTATAGGTGGATGGGAAATCCGGCTTATCGCGTCCACCACCGCCAGGGCCAACGTCCGCTTCTCATAATCTGATGGCAGGAAGTCGTAGCGATTCCTCACCATTAATCCACAAAATACCTTAACAAGTTTCCTGTCCTAACTAAAGTCACTTTATTAACCTCTTGCTGACTCACATTGCCCTAGTTCTTCTATCTGCATCTAGCCTAGTTTCTAGCTGCGTACATGTCTTAAACTAAGGTGGGCTTGTATTTAATTTTACCAACTAAGTTGTTACAGACTAGTCTAGCGCTTTGTTTTTTTTTTCATTACAAGTAATGTGTGCGCGCACATAAACGCACGCTCGCCTACTCACATCCATGATGATTTCGTCCTGCTCCTCTGTATATATCGCGGGCGACATCTTGCCTTTCTTTTCCAGGTTTATCAGTGACGAACCCCCGCGGTGACGTGCGTGCGTGCGTGCGCACACGCGCGCACGCAGGCACAAAGGAACACGCCCACACGGGAAACATATTTAAAGCGCAAGGCACTCAGCTCAGTGTTGGATACCATATCAATATGGGCAGACCTAAAGGGAGCAAAAAAAGCCACCAAAGCCCCGAGGCACATAGCAGCCACACACATGGCTCATCTAAAAAAACCCAAAAGAGCAGGCACAAGACACATGCCCCAACTAAAACGGTGGGTACTCCACAGACACAGGAACATTCAAAAAAACGTAGGAGCAAAGATACAACAACACATTCTCCACCACCTACCAAAAAAAACAGACCACAAAAGGGTGCCAAATCGATTAAAACCCTGCAGCATCCTCAACCGCAACACAGCAAGCATACACACAAAAGCAAACACATGAGCAAGGGTAAGCATAGTGCAAAACCCTCCACCCCACCAAGGTCACCCACCCCTCCACCTCAACCCTCTGGTTCTCCCAATTCAAGTACCTCAGAAACATCATCCAGCTCAACAGGTGAGAGCTCAACAGGAACCCATACATTAACCCACAGCAGCATACACACAACATCACCATCCCCCATAAGCCCAAGACACACACACGACTCCCCAGATAGTCAACCATCAATTCAAAGCATGGCTGTTGCAAATGCAGTTTGTGAGCATTATGATGCCCTATTTGGCCGGACCTCAAAATCAACCACTAAGCAGGCTAAGCTGGAGATCTGGACGAATATTTGCCGGCAAGTAAATAGTGTGGGATCTGTCCGGCGAGATATTCAACAAATCAAAAGGAAATTTGGGGACCTTAAATATTACAGCAAAAAAAAAATGGACATGCGCCGGCAGCAGAGGTAAAGCCCATTTTAAATGCCTTTATAGTTGCATTGATAACAGGATGTAACACTTATTAGGTGTGATTTAATCTTCCCCAGCCAGCAGACAGGGGGTGCCTTACCCACAAAAATAATCCTAACACCAGCCGAGGAACATGTCTATACATACATACACCCGGCCAGCGTCCAGGGCCTGCAAGAGGAAATATACAAGCGTGTTTGGAAGGTGCACCGCAATACTATCAATGTAAAGGTGCCGGCCGTAAGGGAAACCTGGAACCTGAGATAAACACAAAGGGGGATCCTAGACAGACCCCCAAAAACCCTTAGAAAAGGCCGCACACTAAGTATAAAAGTATATAATTTTAATAAATATTATGTACATGAATAAGACACTACTGTAAACACTTACAAGATTAAAAAACACAAAAAACACAAACAGGGGGAGCCCAATCAATAGTGACTAACACATATATAATTTAGATAATGCCGCCATTATTATATAATATAAAACACTGAATATAAATGCTACTGGTGTGCCCAGATAAAACAACAATAAATGGTAAAAATTGTACCAATAAAGGTGATCAAATATATTAACAGAAAAAATATTTAGTAACTATAATATGTGAAAAAAAGAAAAAAAACAAAAAGTGCTAAGCGCATGTGATAAATATCAAAAACCTGTGATATGTGCAAAAACAACATACTAAACATTGATCATTGTTGCAATGTGTCATGATATAAGCAAATAAATATAAGAAAAGTAACATATGGATACACACAGTATACGTGAAATATATACAGGCATTAAGGTGCTCATCACACCAATGCCAGGGGCTATCAATCCTCTCCCCATAGAAGCAATTAAAACAACATCCCATGTTGGATGTGTCATGTATAACATAGCAGTAGGTCTGGGCCGACATACAGGAACAAGACGAGCCATGAACTACAGTTACCCAAAGTGGACCTAAACTGTACAAAATAATACCCACACTGATGTACAACATACCAAAATGGCATGGGGCATATGAAAAACGCTTGGTGTGTATGAGAAGGTGCCAAATAGTTTAGGCTTGTGTTGCAAAGGGCTCAAGGGGGCGATAAATCTATCATAGTTAAATTCCCATATAATGGGCAAGGCTCCCGAAGTAGAGCCCAAGTGCCAGTGTGAAAGACCAGAGCACTGTGGTTAGGCCAGACAAAAAGGTAGATGTAACTTATATGCGCGAAACTCCAAGCATATATATACATATACTGATCAAGGAAATGGTGAGCATTTACACCCGATACAAATTGAACTATAATTTATTATGCGTTGTGCCAAGGATTCAACAATAATGTCCAATTGGGCAAAATAGTATACACCCGGGCGCGCCCAGGTGTAGTTCATCCTGTGTGGCCCCATCAGGAAAGGACATCACAAAGGTCGATCCTGAGCCACTATTATTCACATATGCATGATATGCATGGTTATGCAAAGTTACTGACCAACTTTCAAGTGGCCTACTTTCAAGTAAAGGTGTCATCCGGATGAGTCCGTTGGTAACGTCCATTCCTGAAACGGGACCATACAACAACGAGGGCCTTCGGGGTAAGGGTGCCCAAATTATTCTTGGTCAATTCTCATAGCCCCTGCCAGGCACTGTAGTTATCATAGCACACTCGTTGGGGTAATACCCATTTCTCCTCAATAGGTCATCATGAGGCCGTCAAGGGATATAGTTGTCAAGATCCACTTGTCGGTGATGGTAATCCAGTAAGGGACCCCGCCTCCTTCCAGGAACCCACACTGGCCGAGACACACATATGGGGCATGCCATCATGCCTCAGGAGACTGTAATGTCCTAGTTGGAAGACAAAAAGGAAAAGATTTTTAATTAATAACCCACAATGTATGCAAAAAAGACCGACATCCCCGGGAGGAAAAGGGGGGAGAAGAAGAAAGCCACCCCGACTCACGGATAACACTAGTACATAAAAACTGATAAGGCTCTCGATTATATAAAGTACAAAGTACAATATAGCAATGTTATATCAATGATGGTGACCTTATTAGAAAATATATATTAAAGAGTACCACAAACAGTTTCAGATGGGGAAAAACAGCCAATAAAAGAAAGGTGAACCACTTTGGCTCAAAAAAGAGTCAAAGAAAAAATGGACAAAACCTCTATTCTACATTTAATTGCGTCCCAAGAAAGATGAAAACCCGAAGTCCTCGTTGATACCATAGGGTGCCTGAGTCCTCAAGGTGTATATCCACCAGGACTCCCGTTGTTCCAATATCCTCTTTAAATTTCCACCCCTGATACCCATCCGGACTTGATCCACAAAAAACACCTGGATCCCTGACACATTGCTCTGGTGAGCATGAAGGAAATGTGACGCTACGGGGGTTAACCTCTGTCCATTCTCTTCATCTCGTGCTGCCAATCTAATGGTAGACAGATGTTTCTATATTCTTACCTTGACGGCGTTAGCCGTTTCCCCCACATAATATTTAGGGCATGGGCACTTAATCACATACACCACTCCCTGTGATTTACAGTTTAGATGTTTCTTCAGTTTGATGTCCCTTTGTGTATGAAGGTCAAGTATGACATTAGTCTTCTTCACCAATGGGCATATAGAGCAATTCCCACAGGGCCTACTTTTGGCCCCTGGTTGGTCGCGTAACCAAGTGGAGGGAGCCGTGTAATGGCTGCTGCAGAGTCGGTCTCTCAGATTGGGAGCCCTCCTCGCAGTCATTAAGGGGCCCCGCCTGGTCCAAGTTTCCAACCTGGGATCTGAGCGAAGTACTGACCAATGGGCCTTTAGAATGTTCCTGATTCTATTCCAATCGGTGTTATAATTGGTAATGAACCTTACCTCGTTATCATGTTTCTTGTTCTTATAGGTCAGCAGCTGGTCCCTAGGTGTTTGTGTAGCCCTCCTAGCTGCCCGGTCAATGACTGGCCTTGGGTATCCCCTTCTTCGAAAGCGACCTGTCATATCCTTGATTTCTTCTTGGAAGCGGATATCATCCGAGCAATTCCTCCTCAGTCATAGCATTTGTCCAACGGAGATGCCCTCCTTGAGTTTTTTTTTTGGTGAAAACTAGAGAAATGCAACAATCCATTGGTAGACGTGGGCTTTCTATGTAAGTGGGTGGATATACATCCATCAGCTCCAACCTGCAATACCAGATCCAAGAATTCAATTCTCTGGGTCGAGATCGTGTATGTGAGATGAATATTTAGTACATTCTCATTTAAACTAGTACTAGCACTCATTTAAACCTGTATGTCGGCCCAGACCTACTGCTATGTTATACATGACACATCCAACATGGGATGTTGTTTTAATTGCTTCTATGGGGAGAGGATTGATAGCCCCTGGCATTGGTGTGATGAGCACCTTAATGCCTATATATATTTCACGTATACTGTGTGTATCCATATGTGACTTTTCTTATATTTATTTGCTTATATCATGACACATTGCAACAATGATCAATGTTTAGTATGTTGTTTTTCTCCCCCCCCCCCGAATACTCACCTTCCACGTGTCAGGGTCCACTCACCCGTTCCTCGGTCCAGCGGCGTCCCCATAGCGCGGCCGCCCGCTGCGCGGCTTCCCGCCCGACAGCCACGGCGAGTGGCGGCTTCTGCAGCCGTGCGCGCGCCTCCCCGTCCTCAGGCCGGCGGTCCCGGCTTCCTCACACGTGCCCGCGCACGCGCGCGAGCACGTTCTGTTTATGCCCTCCGGCGGCGCTGCTCCCAGTGCGGCCGCCGGAGGAAGAATTAATTAAAGGGGCAGGTGGGGTAGGGGCAGTGCTGGGTTGCTGAAGGGCCAATGAGCCCTGGGTTCAGTGGGGCTTACGCCCCCCTCCTGTTGTGCACTCCCTGTTCTCCCAATCAGATACCAGTTCATAGTTGCACCAATCACACACTCACCTCCCATCATATCTGTCCCTATAAAGGGTTCACTCTGTCAGTTGTTCAGTGCCTGTGATAGCGCCTAGACCCTAGTAGTTATTTATCCTTGATTTTGATCTTGATTCCTGTTGCCGACCTCTGCCAGTTTTGACCAACCTCGATCTTGATTCCTGTTGCCGACCTTTACCAGTTTTGACCATCCTCGATCTTGATTCCTGTTGCCGACCTTTACCAGTTTTGACCATCCTCGATCTTGATTCCAGTTGCCGACCTTCGCCTTTGTACCCAGACCACGTATTGCCTACCCCATTGTTCTGTCGCCTCCTCAGGTCACCTGTCACCTACCTCCAGCCTGTCCTTGGACTTCCACCTTACGCTCATATTCGGGCTACCCAATTCCACTTCCAGCCGCGGGCTCTCCAGTCCTCTGTACCGTAAGGTTTCATCCTTTGAGCCATAAAGTCCTGGGGGCAACCGATCCCGAGCAGGCGTGTTCTGCGTCTCGGCAAGCGGGGGCTCCTATAGGTGAAGCTGGCTGCGGAGATTGGGGGTTGAGATCCTTACCAAGAGAGCTGGAGTTGCCCAAGTGGTTAATGTCTGGTTAAAATTAAAAATTAAATCCAAAAAAAAAAGGGTTGTAATGGGAAAACCTAAATCAGACATGGTGGACAACAACTACAAGTTTAATACACATACCCAGTAGCCATCCACCAGACAGATCGCCAGATTGAAATCGATCATATAGGCTGGAGTTCCTCAATATATGGGCATCATGCGTAGACCCGGGGAATCCAGCAAAGATACTATAAAAAAACAGATCTGGTCCCGCCACTGCCTGGACATTGATGGAATGTCCCATCTTCCTGTTCCTGCACACAGCACCAAAAAAAAAAAATTTGTGTGACCCTTAAAAAAGGTCACCAAACAATATCAAACAATAATTAAAAATAAAGCAGACCCAAACCACATACCGGAACAGATATTCCTGGTCAGCAGGGGGGACCAATGAGACATGGATACAATCAATTGCACCAATGACGTTGGGCATGTTGGCTATGTTATAAAAGCCCAGCTTAACCACATTCCAGGCATCCCCTGTTTGAGGGAAAAAAATATAATTTTGTGCCAGGGTAGCCATGCCATCCAAAAGCTTGGTTAGGCTGCGGCTCAGCGTAGACTGGGACATCCCCACGGAGAAGGCACCCAGTCTCTGGAACGAGCCATTCGCCAAAAATTGCAGGCAGCCAACCAATTTGGTCATACCTGCAATTGCATGCCCCTTGCTTGTGGTAGGGGGCTAACCATGGTCGCAGCTCGCTATACAAGGCATGGAGAGAAACACGGTTAAGGCGGGTGAGCTCGAATAGGTCAACGTCACTCATGCAATCGATGTCCAAAGGCATTCGGTGCAGCCTGGGTTCTGCCATGCTCATAAGTACCAGACCGCGGAGCTGGCGCCTTTGATGCGCTCCCACAGATGAATGCATGATGATGACACGGAGCTCAAATACGGCTGGTCAGACTGGCCGTAAGTGAAGGCTCGGCGGCCACGTTTTATTAGGGTGATTTCAATCGGAAATCAAGGCTCTGCATCACTGAAAAAAACGGACCAATGAACGAGGCGTCCGTTTTCCCGGGAAACAGCCTCTTGCGAGCCGACAATCGGAAAGGCGGCTGAGCGCACACCTGAGCGCATAAACGCACAATAGCTGAACGGGGAGGCTCTGCATCAAGCCAATAGACTGGGAGCCTCTGTTCAGGAATAAAGATACAGATGCCAGATGGAAGTGTTTTAAATCAATTGTGAGTAGCAATGTTGCAAAATGTGTTCCTACGGGTAACACATATAAGCTGCTAAAATTAAACCCCTCATGGCTGACACCTGCGGTTAAAAGGGCAATAAAGAACAAAAAAAGGACATTTAAACATGGCTGAACTCTCAGCTGTAACACTTGGAAAGTATAAACTAGTAAATAAAATGTGTAAGAAAGAAATAAGGTTGGCAAAAGCACAAAATGAAAGAGATGTGGCCAAAGAAATCAAAACAAACCCTAAACATTTTTTAAAATATATGAATTCGAATAAAACTAAATCAGAACAGGTAGGTGCCCTAATTAATGATAATGAGGAAATGGTCACTGGGGATGAGGATAAGGCAGAGCTGTTAAATGGATTCTTTAGCTCTGTGTACACAAGAGAGGGGCAAAGAGCCAACACAGGAGTTATAACTGATAGCAATAGCTCAAGCATAATAATTAACAAGCTAAACGTGGATACCATCCAAGAAAAATTAAATAATTTAAATGTGAATAAGACTGCAGGACCAGATGGACTTCACCCAAGAGTTCTCAAAGAACTCAGTTTCGTTATCTCGTCACCTCTGTTGTTGATCTTTAAAGACTCACTAGCAACTGGCATAGTGCCAAGGGACTGGCGCAAGGCAAATGTGGTGCCCATTTTTAAAAAGGGCTCTAGGTCTTCGGGCAATTACAGACCTGTTAGCTTAACATCCATTGTGGGGATATTGCTTGAGGCGCTATTAACCCTTTAAGTGCCAGCCACGTATTACGTGGTTGCCTCTCCGTCACTTAAGTGCCAGCCATGTAAAATTTACGTGCCTGGCATTTACCCCTGCTAGCGGGCAAAAAAAAAAAAAAAATACTCACCTGACCCCTCGTTGGATCCGGCCGGGTCTCCTCTTTAATTTGGCGCCATCCGATCCCCCAGGAGAGCCCCCGGAATAGGCCGCCCCCCCCCCCCCCCGCTTCTGCAGCAGCAGCTGCTAACTGTAAAAAAAAATAAATAAAAATGACATTTACTTACCTGCGTGTGCGCTGGCTCCTGCTGTCCCTCCTCTTCACCTGGGGGACCTCCGATCCCCCCCCAGGACTTATGGATCTTCAGGAGAGAGCCCGGGGGATCCTATATCATTTTATTTTCTCGATTTAACCCTTTGTAGTGTGGATGGTAGTTGTATTTTATTTGTAAATGTTAAAAATTACTTGTTTCAGTTAGGGGGGTCTCCTGGGCAGGAACAGGAGGCTACCGATAAATATGTGGTACCGTTCTAATCGGTAGAAATGGGACTTTCACATGCAATATGCTTTTCCTTAATAAAATACATTTTTTATTTAAAATAAAGGAGGCAATTTTCTAAAAAAAAAAATGTATTTATTTATTTTTTTTACTTAATAATAAATAAAATTACTAATAAATAAAATTTACAAACAAGACATTTCATGTTAAAGCCTAAACTCTGCTGCAATATATATATATATATATATATATATATATATATATATATATATATATAATTTTCCTGAAAATTCCAGCAAAAATTTCGCAAAACATGGCGCAAAATGGGGAAAAATTACCTGTCAACAGAGGGTGACAAAATCTCAAGTAGACTGACAATTAAAAGGGTTAATAGTACCTCTGCATGTTGGGTATTGTTCTGTTCGGGGGACCTTGCGCTTTCAGACTTAGCTTGTTTTTTCTGGTTTGCATATTTATATTTTAGGAAAAGGTGTTTTTTATTCAGCTTTTTTATACATTTTTTAGGGAAACCCTGCGCAACCAAATAATTCTTTGAGGGATCAATTCCAGAAAGATGAGCCCACTACAACAAGCTGGGTACGTTTAGAAAGCTTAACATGTTTACTTTCAGGGAATATATGGTTTATGGGGGATATTCCAAATGTAAAGGGTTGTTTTGGTTGAAAAGTCGCAAGGTGCGCACTTTGTCTGCAGAGCTGAAATTTTCAAGAAAAATTACCGTTACGCACATGCTTTACTTTGGGGTGTTTGGCAACTCTTCCCTTGACAGCACCTATGCATGTTGGGTATCGTTCTGTTCAGGGGATGTTGCTTTTTCAGATTATACTTGTTTTTTCTTGTTTGTTTATAGTTTTTTTAGGAAAATGTGGCTTTGATTCTGCTTTTTTATCCTTTTTTTAGGGAAACTCTTTGCAACCAAAGAACACATTGAGGGATTATTTCCAGAAAACTGTGGCCACATCAACAAGCCTGGTACAAATAGAAAGCCTGAGGTGTGTACTTCCAGAGAATATATAGTTTGTGGGGGGGTATTTCAAATGTAAAGGGTTGTTTTTCTGGAAAAACTGCACTGTATTTTTTCTGAAAATTCCCTAAAGCTCTGTTTCAGTTTGGGGGAGTCTCCTGGGCAGGAAAGGGTGTCTACCTATACATATGTGGTACCGCTGTAACCGGGAGAAATTGGGATTTCACACGCAATAAGATTTTATTGACAAATTAACATTTTTTATTACAAAAAAACACTATAAATTGTAAAAAATAGATTTTTTTTTTTATTTTTTTGCACATATTTCGCCCAAAAATATTGAGAATACACCTAAAAATTACAAACAAGACATTTCATGTTAAAGCTCAGACTCTGCTGAAAAAAACAATATATCATTTTACTGGGAAATCCCTGGAAATCCCTTCAAAAATCACATTTGAACATGGGGAGCGCAAAATAGTGCAAAATGGTCTGGCAACAAAGGGTGACAAAAACTCCACGTAGGCTGGCAGCGAAAAGGTTAAGGGAATACATACACGAATATGTAACTACCCATAACATTCTAAGTGACAACCAACACGGTTTTACTAAGAGATACAGTCCAGTGTGTTGTCCAGCCAAAGATAGTATAAAAATTAACTTTTAATTTTGATGCTTAAAAATGAAAACAGCCCATATTATTGTATGATTAAGAGCCCGCAGTGGCTTGAAACGCGTCACACAGGATTTTTTATCTGCTATAACTAGCCATTAGGAATGGATTATCATGCATTTACTATATATGGGCTGTTTTCATTTTTAAGCATCAAAATTAAAAGTTAATTTTTATACTATCTTTGGCTGGACAACACACTGGACTGTATCTGTTGCTGCTGGGAGTTCTGCCCGGGATCTCCCTGGTCTGTGCCGTTTTGGATGGTTGGTGAGCTGGCAACTTTGTTTTTTTGTACGGTTTTACTAAGGACAGAAGCTGCCAGACTAACCTGATTGGCTTCTATGAGGAGGTGAGTAGAAGCCTGGATAGAGGGGCGGCTGTGGATATAGTTTTTCTGGATTTTGCAAAAGCATTTGACACTGTCCCCCATAGACGATTATTTGAGAAACTGAGGTCTTCAGGATTAGAAAACACAGTTTGTAACTGGATTGAAAACTGGCTGAAAGATCATGTGCAGAGAGTTGTGGTTAATGATACCGACTCTGAGTGGTTACCGGTTGTAAGCGGCGTACCCAGGGTTCAGTGCTGGCCCCTCTATTATTCAACTTGTTTATAAACGACATAGAAGATGGAATTAAACGCACTCTATATTTGCAGATGACACAAATATATGTAGCACAGTGCAGTCTATTGAAGATGTTCACAAGCTTCAGGCTGACTTGGACACTTTGAGTGTTTGGGCATCCACTTGGCAAATTAAGTTCAAAGTGGAGAAATGTAAAGTCATGCACTTGGGGTCTAATAACCTGAAGGCCACATATATCCTCGGGGAAGTAAAACTGGGAGAGTCACTTGTTGAAGGGATCTGGGGGTACTGGTAAATCACAGGCTAAATAACAGCATGCAATGCCAAGCAGCTGCTTCCAAGGCCATCAAGATATTATCATGCATTAAAAGAGGCCTGGAATCACGGGATAGGGATGTAATTTTGCCGCTTTACAAGGCACTGGTGCGCCCTCACCTGGAATATGCCATCCAGTTCTGGGCATCCATTCATAGCAAGGACGCCCTGACTATGGAAAGGGTGCAGAGGAGAGCCACCAAACTAATAAGGGGAATGAAAGATCTTAGTTATGAGGAAAGATTACGAGAATTAAATCTGTTTATTCTTGAGAGGAGATGGCTGAGGGGGGGGGGGGGGGGGGACATGATTAACTTAACTTAATTTCAGGTAAAATCCTCTCTAAAGACAAGGGCGCGCTGCCTTCGATTGGAAAAAAAGAAATTTAGTCTCCGGAGGCGACAATCGTTTTTTACCATAAGAACTATAAATCTATGGAATAGCCTCCCACAGAAGCTCGTTACAGCATCAACTGCTGACAGCTTCAAAAAAGGATTAGATGCTTATTTAGAAGAAAATAATATTAACAGTTACTATTAGCTGCTATCAGTTAAAAAGAAAAAACAAAACAAAAAAAAAAAAATAGCTTCCCCTATAGTATAAAATAAAAAATAACTTCCCCTCCCCCAACACCCTTGCTTGAACTTGATGGACATACGTCTTTTTTCAACCGTATTAAGTATATAACTATGTAACTATGTAAGAGGCCAACAGTGCAAAATCACTTAGATGGGACCAGGGGGTTCCCAAAGCTTTTTTTCTATGCAGTACCACCTTTCCTTTTCTAAAAATATCAAGTACGACATAGGCGGTATGTAAGCGCCTAAAACAGTTTTAAAAAATACACAAAACCACCATATCAAGTGCATGAGTGCACATAAATGCACATACATCATTCTCACTTCTTGGAGCTGTCTTTAATTTATGAAGCAAATCTGGTTCGAGTAGAGTTTAGATGGTAGAAGATCAGGTTAGGGTACAGATCGGTCTGCTACCTGGCTGAGTGCCACCTGATAGGACCCTAAGTGTGAGAACCCCTAAGTAAAGTAAATCCATTCATGTCCATTACAGTATCTGTCATTCATGTCCATTACAGTATCCGTCTTTTTAACTTTCTCCAAAAGTGATTGTTTATATGGCTTCCCAATTAATGTTTATTTTTAGGTTTCTTTATATTCTTGAAATTCTTTTTAAATGACTACAGACTATTTCAGAGTCATAGTTTGTTCCCTCAAATGTATTATTATCTCCAGAAGTATTTATTGTTCTTTGAAAAGGCTGTTTCAGAACGGTCATTACACAAGCCACCTATGTCATCCCCTGTGTTATCTCCATAACAAGTCCATAACTAGTGACCTTTACTCCTATGACTAATTAGTATGCACGCTGTGTCTTCCTATCTCTATGTCACATCTCTCAGTATATATGCATGGGCCCAACCCAACCTTTGTGACATACATTGATCGTGTTTCGGGATAACTTGACCGCACTACTGACAAGTAAAGAGAACGGAACATTTATTCTGAAGAGATGGGAACCTTCTTGTGTGGTCTGCTCATCCTAGTTGGTTTTTTTGCTACAGCACAAGGTAAGAGGCAACTCCTTTTTAATATAGCTAATATACAATATATAGGAAATATACATTGTTGGTCAGCAGGCATTAGGGTAAATGAAAAAGATGGTTTGTATCCATCTTTCCAAACTGTACCTGATATTGGTTTAAAAAAACTGAACAGTTTTTAGAGAATGTGACACTTAGTTGATGTCTTCAGAAGAAAGTATAGCATTTTAGATTTGGTGTTGGGCAATTAGTGTTGGGCAAACGCCCCAAATTTTGGATTCGGCAAGTTTGGTGAATTTTGAATAAAATTTCGGGCTTGCCGTCCCGAATCTGAACCTGGTCCCCATTTAAATCAATGAGGGCTTAAACTCTGGGGGGTGATTCTGCCTCTGGGAAGCCCCTCTGTCCCCCCTGTACTCTTCACCCACTTGTGCAGGGTGTCTGCCAATGGCCCTCCAGAGACAGAATTGGGGATGACAAAGAAGAGTGTGCAACAGGAAGCACTTGTGTACAACCTACATAAGCCTCGATCAGGTCCCTAGCTGGAGGCAGCATTACTTTCAAATGGTCACAGAAAGTTGGGCACCACTCCCATGAGTGAGGACACTCCTAGTGCCACCTGGCAGTGCTGGCACTAGGAGCATCCTCGCTCATGGGAGTGACGGACATCTTTCTGTCCTGGCTGTGGACCATTTGAACGGTTGCCAAGGACCAGGGACCGACCCGGGGCTCAGATAAGCTGTTGCTGCACCCTTTAGGTGAAGCTGGTTGATAGGCTTCTCAGTAATCTGGCCAGATGCCGAACTCGAACACGGACTTCTGACTGAAGTCCATGTTTGGGTTTGGGAACTCAAATTCGCAAAGTTTGGTACAAAGCCGAACTTTACGGTTCGGGTTTGCCCAACACTTTCCGCCATTATTCCTGTAATGGGACAGAAATAAAGCAGAAATATATTTTTTTTCTTCTTTTCATCTGTCTACCACAGCTTTTGAACTTTAATATGTCAAATGTGGTCATTACCATTAATAGGCAAATCAATTGCAGATCAGGTTGCCCACAGCTTTTTTGTAGAGTCACCTTGTATAGTTTTCTGTTTGCTCTGAACTTTTACAGTGTATGTATGTATGTATGTAAGATCCGACCACCATTGATGGTCAAACTTGTTAAAGATCAGGCTGCCAACAACCTTTGTTTGTGGGCAAATAACTTGGCCTGCTCTAAACATTTCTTTTACAATCATTTTTAATGAATATTACAGAAGTGTAACAAAGTCACAAGTGGGCATTTTGAAAAATATACAGTATACAAATCAAAATACATAAATGCAGGGTGTTAAGAATACATACATATAACCAATAACTCCTGGCAAAGGATGCGCCAATACAATATAACCTGGATGTTACTGCTGAATAATTAAGATATTGAGATATAATAGTATAGTCTAGCTGGGTTTGTAAGGTTTATATGTAGGACAAGATGGGTATGTTATTATTTATTCTGAAATTTGATGTAGAATTTAAGAATAGGAGGAGCCTTTTCTTAGAGACTTAGGAGAGGGAAATTTCCAGGTGTTGCTCCTCGTTAAGACATCGTAATGAAGATCTGCTACATTCAGTAGTAGATTTGGAAGACTGCACTTGTGTAATGAGGAGCCTGCTCTGAACTTTTTTTCATAAATGGTCAAACCAGTGGTTCTCGAACTTTTTATGCCAAGTACCCCTAGGGACAAGAAGTTCCTACAGAGTTCCCTCAAAGAGGAGATCAATTATAATTTTGACCAAAATAAGTAGGCCACAGGCCTCATTGAACTTTTAAAGCAAAGGGGAATTTTTGTTACCTTTAAATTACTATAATAGACCCACCAGACCCCTGTTTGTTGGTGCAACCCCCTGGCATACACGTACTGCAGGTTGAGAACCAGACACGTACTGCAGATTGAGAACCAGTGGTCTAAACTATTAAAGGTCAGACTGTCAACAATTTTTTTATGTTCAGAGAACACATATGGAAAAGCAATTGTTCATGCATTTTTAATGCCTTGTCGAGGCCGCCATGTTTCCATATGCATTGCAATCTACTAGTCAACTAAAGTAAAAAAAAATGGGTGTATGGAGGCTAAAAGTGAATTTATGTCTAGCACCTTTTCCGGCAGCTATAAATTTAATATGTTACAGATCATACTACTCACAGCCTTTATTTAGGGCCAAAGAATGATTCTCCAACTGGTTTGAGCTCCTATATAAGTCATATATGGCCTTTCCCATTTATGCCCGCCCAAACTGGTTGATGGTCATGCTGTCCACTGGCCTTTACCATTGATGGCCAAATTTGTTGATGGTCAGCCTTTGGTAAGCGGCGCATTCATTTAACATGAATTATGTACTGAACCTATTATTGAGCATCTGAGTTTACAAGAATAATTCCAATAAAGCCCTGAAGTAGACTTGGGAGTCACCTTGCTGGGAAGAGGTGCGAAAAAAGTAGTCATGTCTGTGAGGTTTAAAGAGTAAATTAGAATCTATAGAAAAATCAGGCCAAAAAAATCACTAAATTCCATCCGCATAAAATCCATAAAAATAGTGGTGAAAGGTAAATAAAGCTTTGGATGGATTTTAGTGATACGTTGGCTGATTTTTCTATGGTATTTGTGGAGTGGAGCGCTCATAGCCGCAGCTGGATCATATCACCGTTTACCTCTGGATTGTGATATTTATATTAAGGTAGAGCTGACTTTCCTGACTTTTATTTATAAGTTAGAAACTAGTTCAGGTGCTTTTTGGCAACTAACCTAACTCAAAAAATGAACCCTTAAAACCCATGTAGAGTGAATTACTGTCAGTGTAATGTTTTTTTCTGTGCATGTACCCATCTAGTCTCCTTCCCTGTCTATTATTTGGCCCAACCTCATATTTGCTCAACAATAGACAAAAAGTTAATTAACAAAAAATGTACCCTGAAGTGAAAAAAGGATTGGAGCACAAAATATAAGGTTCCTGTGTCAGTCATAACCTTCAAGTCCCCTTGACACCCATGCCTCTCTTTTAGATGAAGTTTTTATTTTTCACCAGAGACATACGGTGATGACATATTGTATTTGTTCATTCGGGTTCAAGACAGCAAAAAGCACAAAAGCATAAAACTATGCATAAAACTACAATATGTTACATATTATAAAGGAATTTGACTTTCCATGGGTTTTGTTTCATGCCCCGGGGCATGCCGAATTGGGATGCCCCATCAAGCAAAATACCCCAGTTTCTCCACTCCAATGGTGCATGTGCATACGCTCATCTAATCCGAGACCTATGCCCTGACTACCTTATTCAGCAAAGGGCTCTGATTGATATCAATGGGCACAAGCTGCCGCATGCCCGTATCCCTGGTAGCGAGTGCTCCCACTACAGCTTATCTTAATGCCTGGGGTGGGAGCGCATGCATGTCACTGGGGATGTAGCACTGCGATTCTGAATAAGACCTTTCAGAAAATGGCTTTGATTGGATGAGAGCCTGCACATACACCATTGGAGCGGAGAAAGGTGAGTTTTTACCCTGGGGGGGGTTCACAAACCAAATCCGGATGCCACTGAGAAAAGCCGGCGGCCAACCCTGGAATCTTTTAGGTTCCAGGCCGACTGCTGGTGAGTTTTGTTCTCCTTTAAGTACAGCAGAGAGCTAAAAGTGATAGTCTCTAGGAAGCCTAGATAAGGATTTAGAAAGCAAAGCAAAATAAATTCCATAAGAACACAAAAGTCTTGATCTAATAGATCAATTTAGATAGATAAAAACTTCTTACTGCTTTATATTTGTGC
This sequence comes from Gastrophryne carolinensis, assembly GCA_027917425.1. Taxonomy (NCBI): domain Eukaryota; kingdom Metazoa; phylum Chordata; class Amphibia; order Anura; family Microhylidae; genus Gastrophryne; species Gastrophryne carolinensis. The sequence continues at coordinate 425,629,428 of CM051238.1, forward strand.
CAAGCTGATTCTTTATTCTTTTTTTTTTCCTAAAGGACTTACCTGTTATAATGGCGGCACTTTTGATGGAGTGAAGTGCCAATGTCCAGAAGGCTATATTGGGAGCCAGTGTGAAATAATTGTGGTCAGACCTGGTAAGTATACACCAGCAACTTAACTTATAGGCATTTAGCTTTTTTTCTGAGGGATACACAAAGGGCACAGGACCTGAGAAAAGACTTGTGTCATTTACCTAATGATGGGTAGGGGGGCAATCAAGTGAAGCAGTGGGCCATAGGGGTAAAGAACATGCCAGTGACTGGACATTTTGAGGACCACAAGGGAAACGTGGAATGCAAGTATAATGTGCTCGTAGCAAGCAAACAAAAGCTATGCAGTTGTATATTTGGGGCCAGCCCTTGTGTTGGAGGCTTTGATCCTTAAATCTGTGGTGGTCAATCTGGGCATGGGGCAGCCGACTGGGGGAAATGCTATCGGCCAGACATCATGCTGACACCTGAAGACCTAAAGTGTTTGTGCAATCAGTACTTTGTGTGATCAAGGCTACAGCAGGTTATACATGTACTTCATTTGGCTTCTGATATTTACGAGCTTTTGGCTTTTTTATATTTTTCTATCATAACCAGCATGTTCTTGTTTGTAGGAGAGTGCTCATCTGGAGGTGATATCATTGAAGGAGTCTGCGTATGCAAGCCTGGATTCTATGGAGACTCATGTGAAATCACCATAACAAGTACTGTTTATATTCATAGAACTCATAAGCTCATAGTCAATTTTATCAGATACCGGCCAATGTTACCATTAGGGTGTTGCAGAGTGTGAGAGTTGGGTGAAGCGAGGTTAAATCCAGATAGACATTAGCGGTATAACAGGTACTTTGCTTGAACACAGACAGGAAGGAACTAGCAATCATAGAGATTACAGCTCGATATACAGGAAATAAAAACACAGTAGTAAATTACATAAAAAAACGTGCATATTGGTCACAGCGCCATCAAGTGTCATAACCTGTAATAGCTGCAAACTGCCATAAATCAAACAAAAGTCAATAATCAGATTCAGAGACAAGCTGTAAGCTGTTGCAAAAGTATTATATCTCCAACATAGGGCTTGTGTTAAAGGGGCGTTCATCTGAAAAGAGAGCAGTAAAGCAATGACTTTTAAACCTGTCTAACTAGTCACGACTAATTGATGTGTATTCATTACTTGAAAGAGGAACTTAAGTTAAACTATGACCCCTTTGCCCTGCCACCCTAACCTGCCACTGAAGCAGGATGGGGGTTTCGAAGAAAAAAAACATACTTTGTCCAGCTGCACAACTATATTTTTTTAAATGTTTCTCATTCTCAAATAATCTGCAATCTGTTTTCGTCAACTGTATTCTGAGTCTGTACACCAAGAAGAAAGCAGTGAGCCCTGTACACACAGAACACTGCTGCTGGGTATGCATCAATGTGAGTGAGCTCCCTTACATCAGCAGAGGCCATAGCATCAGTGTTCTGAGTGTAAAGGACTCAGGCCCTTATTTAACAAGGGATAGCGACAGGTAGCGACTGGTGAGCGGCCGGTAATGACGGGCCCCGCCACGAGAACACCGGCTCCCCACCACAATCACACATTTATCAAGGCAATCCTGCTTAGCGACTGAGATAGCGCCATATAGCCACTCATTCATCATTATTCCAGCCTCAGCGCACAGCGCCAGCGTCCGGCCTTGAACAGCGACAGGTATGACCTCTCGCTACCTGGCGCTCTCCAATGCATTTCAATGGAACAATCTTTAAATATTCATAATTAATTGTTATTAATGTTTTTTTTTTTTTTTTTTTAAATGTGAAAAATTCTGTGACCACTTCTGCCATTTTAAATATTTTTTTTAAGGTAAAAACAAAAAAAAATGTACAGAATTGATATTACAGGTTTGATATTAATGTATTCATATTACAAAATAATTTAAAAAACTTTTTTTTTTTGGTTTCCAAAAATATGTTTGGGGGTTAAAAAACTACTTTGAACCCATCGCCGCCAGCGCTCTGGGGTTTAAACATGCATTTTACAGCGCGCGAATTTTTTGAGCGTGATTTGTTAATGAATATGGTGGAAGCCGGTCGCTCTGACCAGTCGCTATCATGCGCTCCCATACAGCGCGGAACCTGTCAAATAGCGACTCCTCACCCAATATTCAACATTACGGCAAACCGACTGAGTCGCTATCAACTACCGAACAACGGCCAAGCACAGCGACTACTAGCGGGCGCTCTGAAAATGCCGCTACAGTCGCTACCTGCCGCTGTTAATGAATCGGCCTCTCAGTCTTCTCTCCTTGTCGACCTTGGTGTACAGTTGTCAATAACAACAGCTTGCAGATATTGAAAACTACTTCTATAAAACACACATTTGGTAACATAAGAAATAAAAATAATAACTTATTTTTGATTAAATATTTGGATGAATTTTTAATGATTTCAACCTAATTTTTGTTACAACAGCAACACCCACAACTGTATCTTCTACATCTCAAACCACTACAGAATATACTATTAATTCCAGCAGTGGGGGACCTTCTACTAGCTCCATCACATCTGATACATCAGGTAAGTTTGGTAGAAACTACTACAGAAATCTAAAATAATGTGTCACTTTTTGCACTAATAAGGGAATGCGATGGGAATAGTGGGAAGTCTAAAGGCCATGGGCACCAGTTATGTAGTCATGTTGTTATTTAGGTTGAATTTAAAGGGGTTCATGTACAGATATCTTTCAATTAAAGTGGACCGGAACCCGATCGTTGGTGCCCCGCTGTGTGAAACCCCCCAGGTCGTCCGAACAAAATCACCTCTTCCCGGTCCTACAACGCATGAGTGGCCCCTAGTCCACGCTAGGCACGCTAGTATCAGCTTCAGCCCCTTCGTTCAGGAGCTCGTCTACGGTGAGCAGATCCGAGCACGCTGGCGGCTGCATCTCCCCGCTTCCCTCTAACAGGGAGCGTATCTGTGCCGGCCATTCACAAATGCCTGGTGCGGGCACACGCCCTGCAAGAGGGAGAGCGGGGATGCTGCCGCTGCTCGCGTATGTGCCGTTGGATCAGGAAAGAGGGTGAGTTTACGGGCGACCTGGGGGGTATCACAAAGCGGGGCATCCAGATTCTGTGTAGAGGGAATCAATAAGCCCAGTAATCTTTTAAAGAAAGAGAAAGAAAAATAAGGAAGAGCCCTAGCTGATCCAGAGGACAACAAACTGTCTGTAGCCACATGGACCACTGTAGTGGTGTGGGAGTGGTGGGTCAGTAACAGTGCCTCAGTTTAAGCATTTCCTGCTTAAAATTAAGCAGTAGGTCTTCCCATATAAGTATATCCTGAAAGCTGGGGATGCATGGAGCTGTCCTCAGAACTTAGGTCAGCTATGTTTGCTAACATCTCGTGGTATAATAGTGAACCAAAGTGTGATTCCCAGTAAATGAACATCTCTGCTGTAAGGTTTCCTTACAAAGGGAATTAATGTAATGTAGATGTAGTGGGTTTTATTGAACGCTCCTACTGTGCATTGTAGTGAGTATAACTGCCTTCCAGAAAGTTGACGCAGGTTTGAGTCCTGGTCAACGTGTATCTCTGCACTGAGGTAGGTCTACTTAAAGCGAAACTCCAGTCAAAAAGAAGGTTTAGTAAATTGCTTCCCTTCTTATGATCAGTGGCAAAAGCAATGTGAGAGGACCTAAACCCATGCAGATGTTGTGGAATGGCATTACGATATATCACTCTAGAATTACATGGGGGCGACCATCTTGCTACACACCTGATAGTCCTGCTTACACATGAGAATTAGGGGGGTGCTGTGCCAGCAGCCATTCACACCAAATTTAGAGAGATGCGAGGATGAAGCTTGCCTGTCATTGTTCACACAGGCAAATCCTGAATAAACAGCTAATGTAGCAAACAAAGTCTGCGTGAAGGAAGTTACTACAATGTATTTCTATGGCGGTGGCTGCAAAAAGCCTTCAGTTAGGGGATACAATGTATTTGGAAGATTTCAGCAGCTAGCAAAGCAATGATGAGTTATTAAAGGTTAAAGCTTTCTACTTCTGACAAGAAATATGAGATGAATGCCATGAGGCAATTTTGAGAGAGGGATTGAGGGTTTTATCATAATCAGCTTCTTCAAGTGTGTGGCAAGATGGCTGTTGCCATGCATGTTTAAGAGCGCATAATCTGCCTACTATTCCAAGCATCTGCATGATGTTAATCCCTCTCAATCATTTCCAGAGGGGGGGCTTGAGGGGAGTAATTTACTGAGCTTTAATTTTTTGACTGGAGGTCCACTTTAAAGGCCACACAAAAACTGTTGAAGCTGGAGCAGACATTCTAAATACCCTCATCTCCTGGCCACTGTAACTTATTAGCATTATATTTGGACCCACAGGGAGTACCACTGAATCCACTTCTGCTGAGACCACTATAGAATCCACAGCATCTAGCACAGTCACCACCGACTTGACCCCACTTATAACTTCTAGTGAGTATATCAACTTTTTTTTATATTAACTTTTTAATCCTATTGCTTAATATCAGTGCATTATTTTCCCCCATTAAAAGTAGCTAATTACATTATCCTTGGAAATACAACAGGCATGACCACTGAGTCCAGCACTAGCAATGCTTCTCCTGAAACCACATCTCTCTACACCACAGCCGGGACTACTGGTGAGTATGGTTGTAAATAATTAGAAACTATTGCATTACTGACCTGTGTTTTATTTTGTTTAAGATTATTTGAGATTATTCTAGCAATCCTAGTGATATCTCATCTAGCTTATTTCCATTACATTCTCTACTTAGGGTAAATTTGGAAAATTTACTATTAATTCATTACTATTATTGTTTATTTATTTTAGTATTTTTTTCTAATGAACTACAATCTTACACACCAGAAGAAGCAGATGTGATAAAGCCAGTAAAAAATCCTGTGCTGGTGCTGGAATCAGTAGTATAATCTGTAATGGGTTCAGTTGTAAAAGATACAGTTGTGGTACCTGCTGTAGTATAAAAAATATTCATCAAATGGCAATAAAATTAAAAGGAAATGACTATATGGCAATGTAACTGGTGCCCGTGGTCTTTGTGAGTTCCTTATATTTCCCTTATATTCTCTAAGTATGGCAAATGTGGAAACATTGTTGATTTATGTAGTAGTTTCTAACGTATGACATTATGTATGTATATATATATACAATATATGTATACATGCGCACCAGGGGTATAAGATGTAATAGAGGTAGTAGAAGGACGCTCGGTGCTGGAATCAATAATATATTCTGTAATAGGTTCAGATGTGGAAGACACACAGTCGTGATACCTGCCGTGGTATTAAAAATGTCTATCAAATATCCATAAAATTTTACACGAATAAATATATGACCTTGCAACTGGTGCCCATGGTCTTTAACTTTCCCCAATATTTCCATTACATTCTCTAATTTGGGTAATATGCACACAGTATTTTGAATTTAGAATTTGGCGGTGGCCACAAAAAGCATTCAGTCAGAGGATACAATGTATTAAGAAGATTTCAGCAGCTAGCAAAGCAAAGATGGTTCATCACAGCCAAAGGTTTTCTACTTTTGGCAAGAAATAATAGATGATAACACAGAGCTATGAGGCAATTTTGACTGAGGGACTCTGTATTTTGGGAATCAGCTCCTTCATATGTGTGGCAAGATGGCTGCTGCCATGCATGTTTGAGAGAGCAGAATCTGCCTGCTATTTCAAACATCTGAACATCTGCATGGTGTTAGTCCCTCTCAATAAGCTTATGTCATTGATAGCCAGAGAGGGGCTTTACGGGAGCAATTTACCAAGATTTGATTTTTTTGACTGGAGGTCCACTTTAAAGGCCACACAAAAACTGTTGAAGCTGGAGCAGTCATTCTTAATACCCTCATCTTCTGGTCACTGTAACTTATTAGCATTATATTTGGACCCACAGGGATTACAGCTGAATCCACTTCTGCTGAGACCACTATAGAATCCACAGCGTCTAGCACAGTGGTTTCTACTGTCACCACCGACGCGACCATAAATTCTAGTGAGTATATTAACTTGTTTTTTATATTTTACTTTATACTCCTGCATTATGTACCCTCATTAAAAGTAGCTAATTACATTATCCTTGGAATTACAACAGGCATGACCACTGAGTCCAGCACTAGCAATTCCTCTTCTGAAACCACATCTCTCTACACCACAGCCGGGACTACTGGTGAGTGTGGTTGTAAATAATTAGAAACTATTTTATTACTGACCTGTGTTTTATTTTGTTTAAGACTATTAGAGATTATTCTAGCGATCCTAGTGATATCTCATGTAGTTTAATTCCATTCTCTAAGTAGGGTGAATTTAAAAACTTTACTATTGATTTTAGTATAATTTTCTGATGTACTACAATCATACACACCAGAAGTAGCAGATGTGATAAAGCCAGTAGAAGATCCTGCGGTGCTGGAATCAGTAGTATAATCTGTAATGGGTTCAGTTGTAGAAGATACAGTTGTGGTACCTGCTGTACAATTAAACCTAAATAACTATATGGGCATGCAACTGGCGCCAATGGCTTTTGAATTTCATTCATTCATAATCTGAAAACAATATTGAAAACAAATATGAAAACAATATTATTGATTTCAGCAGTAGTTTCTAGTATACTAAACCATACACTCCGGGGGTATAGAGCCAGTAGAAGGTCCCTTGATGCTGGAATCAGTAGTATATTCTGTAACGGGTTCAGATGTGGAAGACACAGTCGTGATACCTGCTGGGGTATTAAAAGAATGTCTATCAAATGTCCATCAAATTCTACCTAAATAAATATATGGCTATGCAACTGGTGACCATGGCATTTAGATTTCCCTATATTTCCACTACATTCTCTAATTTGGGCCATATGCACACAATATTATCGTTTTTAGATTTAGTTTCTCTGTACTAGAATTTCATTGATTGCCAGAGGGGGCTTTAAGGAAGCAATTTACTAAGCTTTGATTTTTTGACTGGAGGTCCACTTTAAAGGCCACACAAAAACTGTTGAAGCTGGAGCAGTCATTCTAAATACCCTCATCTTCTGGCCACTGTAACTTATTATATTTGGACCTACAGGGAGTACCACCGAATCTACTTCTGCTGAGACCACTATAGAATCCACAGCGTCTAGCACAGTCACCACCAACTTGACCACACTTTATCCTTCTAGTGAGTACATTAACTTTTTTGTTACAACTTTTTAATCCTATTGCTTAAAAGTAACTAATTACATTATCCTTGGAAATACAACAGGCATGACCACTGAGTCCAGCACTAGCAATGCTTCTCCTGAAACCAAACCTCTCTACACCACAGCCGGGACTACTGGTGAGTATGCTTGTAAATAATTAAAACTTAATACTGACCTGTTTATGATTAAGACTATTTGAGATTATTCTAGCGATCTTCGTGACATCTCATCTACAATTGATTTTGTATTATAGCTGAAATCACTTCCTCTGATTCTTCTACATCTGAAGCTTCTTCAAAATTCACAACTGAAACCACCGGTGAGCATGGCTTTGCTATATTTTAAGGTTTTTTTTTTTAAGTATCTTTCAAATACAATTGGTTTACAAACGTTTGCCCCCTTGGCACATTACCTTTGGGATAAAATATAGATACCACAACATATCAACAAATGCATACATTTTATTTTTTTTAATTTGATGGACATTTTTTTCTTCTACCGCAGGTATCACAACCGTGTCTTCCACATCTGAACCCACTACAGAACATGCTACTGATTCCAGCACTGCAGGATCTTCTACTGGCTCTATCACATCTGATACCTCTGGTGCGCATGGATACATATATTGAATATATATATACATACATATTGCCATACATGAGAAACTACTACATAAATCAATAATGTTTCCATATTTGCCATAATAGGAGAATATAATGGCAACATAAAATGTACAAACAGAGGGATCCTAGACTAATCCCCAGACCCTTAGAGAAGGCCGCACACTGATTATAAAAATGTAAATTGTTTTAATGAATATAATATACACACCCTGGCGAAGTGTCCTAGCGACACGCAACGCGTCGGTGGCGGCTGCGGCGGGGGATCCTCTGTGACACGGTGATGTAATCAAATGTTTATTTATTTTTATATGCTGCCGTTGTTACTTATTACTGACTGTCTGGTGGCCCAGCAGGGCTTCATTCATTGCAAAGCCTGTTCTCTCCCGCTCACATACTTTGCTTATCACAAGCATCCCTTGCTGTCCAGTGTTGGGCCACACATACAGCCCTAGATATATTGTTACATTGCTACTTTGCACATTGCTACTTTGCACATATTCTATATTGTTACTTTGCACCTATTTTCACGTTGTTATTTTGCACACATCACATTGATTGTATTTATTTATGTTGATATAGCATATACACTTAACTTTCCTTTTTACACTTTAGTTTTTTATTCACTTTATCAGTACACTCACTTTTTCACGGGTACATATTTATTACTTATAGTTGTTATATCTGGGCGCACCATTATTATTCAGTTGTTTACAACATCTAATCATGGCGGCATCATTTAAATTGTATATATATTAGTCACCATATATCGGGTCCCCTCTGCTTGTGTCTTCTATGTTTTTTAACTTTGTATGTAGATGAGTGTCCCTCTCTTTTTTATGTATATTATATTCATTAAAACAATTTACATTTTTATAATCAGTGTGCGGCCTTCTCTAAGGGTCTGGGGATTAGTCTAGGATCCCTCTGTTTGTACATTTTAGGCTTTTGGTTTCCCTTATGGCTGGCACCTATATTTAAACATTGTTGCGGTGCACCTTCCAAATACGTTTGTAGATTCTCCTATAATGGCAACATAGGGAACTCACAAAGACCACGGCACCAGTTGCATGGCCATATAGTTATTTACTTTTTATTTGATTGACATTTGATGAACATTTTTATACTACAGCAGGTACCACAACTGTGTCTTCTACATCTGAACCCTCTACAGAACATGCTATTGATTCCAGCACTGCAGGACCTTCTACTGGCTCCATCACATCTGATACCTCTGGTGCGCATGGATACATATATTGTATATAAACATACATATTGCCATACATTAGAAACTACTACATAAATCAATGTTTCCATATTTGCCACAATTAGATAATATAATGGCAACATAGGGAACTCAAAAAGACCACGGGCACCAGTTGCATCACCATATAGTTACTTACTTTTTATTTGATTGGCATTTGATGGACATTTTTTATACTACAGCAGGTACGACGACTGCGTCTTCTACAACTGAACCCATTACAGATGATACTACTGATTCCAGCACTGCAGGCTCTTCAACTGGCTCTATCACATCTGCTACTTCTGGTGTGTATGATTTTAGTACATTAGAAAATAATACTAAAATCAATAGGAAACTTTACAAAGTTACCCTAATTAGAGAATGTAATAGAATTATAGGACATCTAAAATATGTGGGCTTCAGTTGCATGGCAATATACTGTAGTTATAAATCTAGGTCCGTAAGACACCGCGCTAAGAACAGGTTAAAGGATTATAAATGGTAATTAAGAAGCTCAACGTGTGCAGAATTCCCAATCTGTAAAAGTATATATATCACAAAAAACACAGAGCTAATGAAAAGTTCATTCAATCAGAGCATGAGGCCTCTAGCCACAGCATCCCTCGGTGCATGTATCAATCTTTTGAACACGTGGGCCCACCACCACCAGGTTTATGCTCTTACCAGATGTCCCAGCTTTAATGGCATGAATGAATCAAATATAGTTCCATCTCCAGTAGCATCCAAATCAGATACAGGCTCCTGCCCAATAACTAGTAGCACCACTTCAGGTCTTCTTTAAAGTTCAAATCAAAGATTCTCACAGATAAGCTCCCACAAACAAGGCATGCAGCATGTAGGGAAGACACAAAATGCGAAGACTAGTGTAATATTGCTAAAAAACATTTAATACTAAAAAGCAGTGGCAAATGCACTCACAAAAGTGTAATAAAAACCAGCATAGAATATCCAGCAAGGCCAATAACAGTGGATCTCACCGCTCGGCGCAGCAAACATCAGCCATAAAAGAATCCACAGCTCCCGCTGCAAAAAGGTAGATAAAAGGTCCAAATATACTGTAGTTATTTAGGTTTACTTTGATGGACGTGGGAACTTTAAAGGTACCCAACAAAAAAGGAGGGGGAGCCGTGGGGAGAAGCGTGCCGCCTGATTCTAAGCAGGTGATCATCCTATATCAGCATACTCTGGGTTGGTGAATGCAGCAGCCCAGAGGGAATTATGTAGATTTTAAGAGGAGTGTTGGCTAACAATAAAAACTCAAGCCAACTGCTTGGAATAAAGCTATGATCATCCCTGTGTCCCCAAGACCTGGTGAGCTAGTGGTGGTCATAGGTACATTCCGAGCAGTTGACCCGGGTTTGATTTCTTTTCGATACACCTTTCTGCTGTTAGGTCTGCTTAGATGGGGTTTTAATGTGGTGTAGACAGTTGTGGTTTCATTGAAAGCTCCTACTGTGCTGAAGTTGGTAAGATATCCTTGCATAGTTGCATTTCAAACAGTTGACTGGGGTCTGATTCCTGCTCAGCAAACATCACTGTCCTTAGGCCTACATGAAGGGCACAGAGAAATTATTGAAGAGCAGTCATGCCAGCTCATTTTCTAGGATTTTTCACTTACTAGAATTATATTTGGACCTACAACAGGTACAACTGAGTCCACTTCTTCTGAGACTACTAAAGTAGACACACCAATCAGCACAGTGAAAGGTTCAACTGAACTCACCACCACCCTCACCACACCTAAACTTTCTACCACACCTGCTACAGCTGGTGAGTATGGTTGCAAATCATTAGAAACAATACAAGTACTGACCCTTTTATGATTACAACAGTTAAAGATTATACAAGTGACCTTGGTGATATCTTATCTACTATTTATCTTGCACTGTACCAGGTATCACTACGTCTGATTCTCCTACCTCTGACACCAGTGGAGAAAAAGTCACTTCTAGTACAATAGGAGTTTCTTCTACACTGTTTGCAACTGTTTCTATCCCATCTAAAACCACTGGTGAGCATAAGTGTAATGACATAAAAAAATACATTGAAATCACAAATTTGAAAAGATCTCACTACAATTTTTAATGATGATGTATTTGAAAATACTACAGATATCACAATTGATTCAGAGACCACTATAGAGTATACTACTGATTCCAGAACACCAACAACCGACCCTTCTACTGAAACCTCCACCACATCTATCACGTCTAAAAGCACTGGTAAGCTTAGTTGTATCTTTTTAGGGTTTATCTTTTTTTTACATTTCAAATAATCAGAACAAAATATGTCACCTCCATATTTGAATCTGCGACAGGCATAACAACTGGTCATTCAACAACGGCTACTAAGGCTTCCACTGAGACTGCAACTGTACGAGAGTAGAAACTACTATGAAAAAATGATTTGTTCTTTTTACGCTGAACATTACTAGAAAATTTACGAATGTAACAATTCTTCATTTGACAAGCATAACTTAACCAGCTACAGTCAGCACAGAAGTTATTTAAAGGCATTTAATATTTCAAAATAATGTTCTGCAACATTATCTTTTAAACCAGAAGTTCGGTTAAACAGGACCCCTAGTGTCAGACGCTGCCATTCCAGGTGCTGAGATGGTTTTGGGATATAGAGAAAAAAAACAAAGCTTACCTTAATGGTGTTAGCTGTCCATTTTCCTGTCAGTGGCAGTGCACCTTAGTCAGCCAATCAGTGTGCAGCAGCCCCTGGCGAGGCACTCAGTTGCAGCTGCCGGTGATTGGCAAGGGATTGGCTGGCCAGCGCCAGTCATGTAAGCATCATTTTTATTTTTTTTTTACCCAAAAAACTTTTTAGCACCGGTCAGGGGGCCATTGACATTGGGGTCCACTATGCAACCGATCTGCTGCCCTTCCCTCCGATTTTACCTTTGGGCACTATTTAGTCACCTTGCCAGGTCCCTCCAATTCCAGATGACCTTCCGATAGGAGGCACCATCTTGCATGATGCACTGCCTGTGGCCCATGAATGGGATGCAATGGAGCTGCCCGAAGACTTCACTGAGCAGTGCGGGACAGCTAAGCCATGATGTCACTTACAGGCGGCTAAGCTGGCAGGGAGGCAAAGGATTGGGTCCCTTAAGGCACCGGATGGCGCCGGAGCAGGCAGCGGCAACATCCAAAAGGTAAGTAGGGGCCAATGTGGGGGGGGGGGGTCGGCCCCTTTTTATTTTTTGGTCCGATGTTTCTCTTTAAGCGTCAAAATAAATGTTTTGACATTTTTTGTAGAATTACAACCCATAATCATCTTCATTATCTTATCTATTAAAACAGGTGTCACTACCACTGATTTATCCCAATCAACTCTTTCCACTACATCCAAAACCCCAGGTAAGTTAGGATATGTAAGAGCAGAAACAGATTCTGCAATGATCAACATGATATTGCATATTGTCTAGTTCAGACATTATATTTCATTTCTAGGAATGCAGAAATGCTGAGAATTTCTAGTAAACAATCTAGACCAGGGGATCCCAAACTTTTTGACATTAAGTACCACTTTCCATTATCCAAATACTGTATCTCAAGTACCACTTAGGTTTGCATCACAATTCCGAACAGTTATGTACTTAATGAACAAATCGGGCTTGAGTAAGGTATAGATGGATGAGGTCTGCAACCTCTCTGAGTACCACCCAACAAGAGCAGGCCAGAAATAGGGCTTCACTAGACTTGTAGCTGATACAAGAGGCATCAACTGGAGACAGACACGGGCAAGGAACAATGCCACGACCCATCTGCACCACCACATTTAAATAGTAGTGGACGTTCAGTTCTTTGACATATGTAAAAATGATTTTTATATATTCTAGAACGCAAATTGAGCTGTAGATCAGCTGGGAAATGGGTGGCCAGCACCAGTAAGCTGATTTTTTTAACCTCAAATCTCGAGGCTGGACAGGGGGCAGCTGGTAGTGGGGTCCAGTATGAATAGCAAAATATTCTTTTCTACATCTATAGTAGAACTACAGATAAACCCTAATCATCTTCATTATCTTTGGAACAGAGGTCACCACCACTGATTTATCCCAATCAACTCTTTCCACTACACCCAAAACCTCAGGTAAGTAATGATATGAAGATAGCATTTGCGGGGATGCTAAGCATTCGTCTGGAATCGTGTTGACCATGAATTGGTATCTGGACTGGGGACTGGATTGAACTAGGCTTGGACAGATTGGACTGGGAACACAAGCACAAACTTCCAATACAGGCACAAACTAGGAATGGGGACACAGAACAGGAACATTGCTTGACTAGACAGGACTAGGAGCACAGGCAGGCATAGACTAGGAGTTGGTAAGAGAGGCACGAGCGGGAAACTGACCAGATGGCCTACTTTTGTTGGGACAGTTTCACTTTTCGGTGGGACTATCTCTTTGAGGAAACCTTCTTTATTGACATTATAGGGAAGAATGCCCAACTGGATACAGGATGCAGGATGGTCTGTTTGCAACTGCTCTGAATGGTGGTAGTGGAATGTATGGATTGCCCGCGTGTTAGCATAATCACCAATATCTTACATGGACCAAAGATCCCTGGGGCATGTGACCAGGGTGGGGCTATACCTACTTACACATATTAGTAGCATAAAATGCTGTAGATATCGGTTCCTCAAAAGACCAAATATAAGACACAACCTTAAACCAAACCCCCACCAAGCTCATCACCCGCTTACTGGTTTAAGGCTTCCTACTTTGAGCCCCCCCAGGAAAAGGGAAGGGAAGCTGAAGCTGGGAACAGGTTAGAGAGAGATAGGCTGGAGTCGGTGGGGACAGATCAAGGACTAGGACCACAAGAGGACCACTAGAACTGCACCACAAGAGAGACAAAAACTGCCAAAAAATATTTTTTTACATCTGTCATAAAACAAACCGTAATCATCTTCATTATCTTTGGAACAGGGGTCACTGCCACTGATTTATCCCCAAAAACTCTTTCCACTACATCAAAAACCCCAGGTAAGTGAGGAGATCTGAGAGAAAAAATGTATTCTCAAATGATCTTTTGTATATTGTCTAGTTGAGATAGTATGTGCCATGTCCAGGCATGTAAGGAAAATAACACATTTGAATATCAGCTGAAGCTCGGTCATCACATTTAAACATTTGGGCTTTATAATATATAATTATCCAAATATTTTTTTACATTTCATTTTGCAAATTGTTAATTTTCCAGTTTAAATATACTTTAAAAATCGACACTTTGACTCCTACCAGGGCTTTATCTGAGATTGTTCTTGACTGGACAAGAATAATCCTAATATACAAGAAATAATAAATGTATAACAAGTCACTTGCACATTCCTAACCGAAACTTTGTGATTTCTTTTGCATTTAAAACATATGTAAGATATAATTAATACAGGGCATCATTACATACAATAGAAATTTTCATTAGCGACCAAACTTGGATTTAGAATTTAACTAAAATAAGGGGCGGGGCGGGCTAGGCTTCCCATCCAGCGCTGAAGGGAGAGTGGGTCAAAGAGGAGGAGGAAGGGACCTCTCGATGCTATACAGCCTTCCACTATCACCTTGTCACTTCCCTCCACCACCCACTGGCTCAGACTGGTCTGCTCCTAAATGTAGGTTAGTCATGTGGTGCCACTCTTTAGGTCTGATTTGAACCATTTACTCTTTTGCTGACATAGGAACCCCTCACAAACTTTACATTATCTCAATTTAATGTGTCAGTTTAGTTTTATATTCCTATTATATTTCCTCATTTAGATACACCGGACCAAAAGTCATTAGATTTTCGGTCTGGTAATAATGATTCCTAGGTGCCATCCTGATATGAGAGGCCCCACACTCTTGAACACTACCATGTTCCTGAGGTGCACTTACCATGCCACAATCGGTGGATCCCATTCCGGTAAGTACAACTTGAGTGAGGAGGTTGGCAGCGATTCTGGCATGCCAAATCAAAATGCTCCCTAGAAATCATCAAATCCTGTCCCAACGTCAAATATGACTTTTGGTAGGGTTTATTAATAATAAAAAATAAAATAAATACATGAATAATGATAATAATAATTAATAATAATAATACCTTGTGCCAATCTGACCTTATGTGCTATTTTACACCGTAACTTGCTAGATAATAAACAAGTGACCACACAAAGTCATCCTAACGCTAATATCTTTGGAACAGGTGTCATGACCACTGATTTATCCACTACATCTGAAACCACTGGTGAGTATGGATGTGGGGAGTAGAAACAAATTCAGAAAACATTACATAATATCACTGTCGCTCTATCCTGTGCTACACGTCCTTGATTTAGTTTGTCCACTTCCAAGGGAGTAATGATGCATGGAGGTACTCACAAAGATCCCAAGGTCTATTAAATATGGATTTCCTCAGTAAATGTAGGTGCCATTTGCTTGCTTGAAAACAGGTATACGTTAGTGGTAGTTAGGAAATTCACAATTCAAACAAGAGAAATGCTGTCCAGGACCTTCAGTACAGTAGCTTGTGACCAGATTACAGACCATGGTCTTGAATTCTTTGAAGCTTCATGACGCTAGAGTGTAGATCAACATGTAGTCTAGTTGGCATTGTATTTATCAACTCCAAGGTTGACTATTAAAAGGGCCTAGCCTATATGGGTACCATAATGAGGTATTGAGTGTATTTGGTCTGCAATGTATGCAAGACTCCTGACTTTTAGGAGAAGGACAAGAACCAGAGCCTAAGGCATATACTGTAACTCTACACTAAATATAGGACATCTAGATTCTTATGATACATTAGCAATAACAAAAGAATAGCTACAAGATCTAACTGTGAGTAATAATCAGATCTATCCACGTGCAATTTGGTTGATTGGTTATATTTAAGCTACAGTAACTGATTAGAGTGCTACAGTTACAGTTCTGCATACAGACATGCTGCTTCAATAATTCCATGCTACTATAGAAAGTTTTTTTGTTTTATTAGTATTAGTGATCTCACTAAAATCTATCCTTTTGAACTACCACAGGTGTCACTGCTACTATTTTGTCCACCTCAACTGACCATTCCACCTCTGGTAAGTGTCTGGATAGCTATAATCAATAACCTCTATAACAGTTATTATGGTCTTAGTATTATAATATGAATACTATTTATATATGTACTTTAGGTGGCTTGTGCGAGAATGGCGGCTATTACAATGGCAACAGCTGTATATGCACTGAGATTTTCTATGGCAAGACTTGTGAATTTATTACCAGTGTGATAAGGCCGGGTAAGCTTACAAATGTTTAAAGTACTTTAATGGAAAAAAAGGTGTTTATGTTTCAACCTTAAGAATAGAAAAAAAATGTCTTGCTTTGCTCTTTTTATTACATTTTGTAATTGCAGTTTCATGACATTATTCTTCCTCCGTCTTTTGCCTTTAAGATTAAGTTAGACCCCTCATATGGGGATTATTAATATATACTTTTAATAACATAAAGATAAGAAGGAAACTTTTGAAATGCAAAGCATAAATTAAATACACTATTAAATATAGTCTCCTGCCCTGATAGGATACAATTATGTATTATGCATTAATTGCATGGCCAGAAGACAAGCTTATCTTAAAATAAATGTTCAAACAGTAAACCTATAAAGGTAACTAGCATCTTCATTTTTTTATATCATCGATGCCTAAAGTCATCGTAAAATATTTTCCATAATGATAAAAAACGATGTATTTTACTTACCTAAAATAAACTTTACAGAAAGTAAAGTAACAAAAATGCGGAGAATATATAGAAATAGTAGCTAGAAAAAGAATGATATTTTGACATCAACACTGATCATATATATATATATATATATATAATCACATGGTTTGAGAGGGTGCTCCTTAGATATAGGGGGATATCCTATATTGAATGTGTCAAGGGGGTAATTCTATGGACTTCTATAAGAGGATATTCAGTTGGGTCCCGGGGTCCCATATCAATTGCAGGAGTATGTATTTGGTTGAGTACCAGTTACTACAGGTATTCCCAATACTACAGGTATCAACCATACATTCCCCAGCAAAGTAGACAACCGCTGCACATGTGAGCGCTGGATTCCTGGTGGGGAGCAAGGTAAAGGTGAGATTTACAGGCATCCTAGGGGGTTATGTGTGGGGGCTCTAGTATTCTGGATACCCCCCCCCAGCCTGTCATATAGTGTCGGCTACCGCATGAAAGGTAGTTGGTCTGCTATAATATAGGTTAAGGGGATATTCCTTAACAAAGAGGTGTAGTTATTTTTGCTTTATTCTGGGTCTTTGTGAGGGGGGGAGGGCATTTATAAGATTAAGGTTTAGGTATTCACCTGACTGAGGGGTGACATAAATTGAGGGCATATGTTTAACTTGTAGCCTATGAATTGAGGAGATATTCAATATTAAACGTCTATTAAACGTAGATCTAATGGTTATTATTTTGGACTAACTTGTCTCTTACAATTTGACGGGGGGGTGGGGGGGGTGTTGGCGTATTATTTGTCTTGAGGAAGGGGTCTTATAAACAATTTATTTATATGCCTATGAGAAATAGTTTTTGGTTTAAAGGTGTTAAGTTGAGATGAAAAGGCAAGACCAATAAGAACTATTGAGATTAAGGGAATATTTAGAAGATAGGGGTCGAAGTGGTTGTCCCAGGGGGCACAAAGCACAAATATGGTCCTGAATAAATCAGTTGACCTCTGCTTGAATTACAAGTGAGGATGAGCCATGTTATCTTGTATTATCTTACCATGTACTATTTATTAACCTTAGAATGTTGTCTTATCTCTTAACAGTTGACATTGTTGTTAAGGTGGAAGTTACAGTCTTTATTGTGAATGAGGCTTTCACCGAAGATCTGCTCAACTCAGGATCAGATGCATGCACATCCTTCACAACACGATTTATAGCGCAGGTACCCAAATGATTTGAGATGAACTTTCCTAGCAGCCAGTGGGATCATATTGTGTGAAATTAGAAAGCCTGCCACTAGGGGTCAAAGGTCTCCCTGCAGATTAGTGAGCAGCCTTTTTGGAGCTTTTGGAGAGGGTCCAATGTATAGGGTAATTACAGACAAGATAGAGCTGGAAATACACAAAAAATATAAAGGGTATTACATGGAATAGAAAGCAGATGTTTAAAATTATGTATGTCACATTATATAGTAATTACATGTTGGTAACAGCATACAGCAGGGGTAAAGCTCCATTTACAGGCATCTGGTGAGAGGTGAAGGTCCAGGTGGGGAGCTGTCATGGGGGGGGGGGTAGTTTGAAATCAGAGCACTTGTGGATTCCACAGCCAAAACTAAAAAAAGCTGCCCCAATCCCCCCCCAAGAATCCTGTTTTTTTTTTACTTGGCCCCACAGAACCTTCAGCTCTGGCCCATGCTTTTAACCTCCCGTGCATACTGTGCAGACCATCTATGGGGTGGACTAGGGCCCAAGATTTTAATGGCAAGAAGGTCTGGTAAGAAGGATGGCTAGATAGAGCTTTGGGGAGAGGGATGAATGGGAGATGAGCTGTAAGAGCTAGGGGCAGGGGGTAGATGGCCAGGGCTAGAAGAGTAAATGATTGGCAAAGCTGGGAGGCCACGGTTTGGGTGGGCAAAACTAGGAGTACAGGAATGGATGGGACAGAGAGACTGGGCTAGATAGGGCAGAGCTGAGGGAACAGGGCTGGGTGGGGCAGAGCTGAGGGGACAGGAATGGATGGGGCAGATCTGAGGGGACAGGGATGGATGGGGCAGATCTGAGGGGACAGGGATGGATGGGGCAGATCTGAGGGGACAGGGATGGATGGGGCAGATCTGAGGGGACAGGGATGGATGGGGCAGAGCTGAGGGAACAGGGCTGGGTGGGGCAGAGCTGAGGGGACAGGAATGGATGGGGCAGATCTGAGGGGACAGGGATGGATGGGGCAGAGATGAGGGGACAGGGTTGGATGGGGCAGAGCTGAGGGGACAGGGATGGATGGGGCAGAGCTGACGAGACTGGGATAGATAGGGCAGAGCTGAGAGGACAGGGATGAATGGGGTAGAGATAGCGGGACAGGGATGGATGGAGCTGAGCTGAGGGGACAGGGATGGATGGGGCAGAGCTGACAAGACTGGGATAGATAGGGCAGAGCTGAGGGGACAGGGATGGATGGGGTAGAGATAGCGGGACAGGGATGGATGGAGCTGAGCTGGGTTGGGGGACAAGGTTGGAAGAAGGCAAAGAGACACAAAATTTTTGTGTACCTTGCATGCCACTTCTTGTGCAGTACTTCATATTGCAGTTCTAGGTGCCAGGGAGTAATGACACTGGCAGGGAGACTAAGCACTACATTGACGATCATATAAAGGGGGCAGCACTGAGCATGGCACCACAGAAGCAACTACGTGCCATGCTGTCAGGGAAGAGGTCCAGAAATCTGGGGCCGAGGTCTGCATTTGGACCCCGGTCCGCCAGTTGAGTACTGCTGGCATACAGTAAGAGTAGGAATAATAAAAAAACTAACTAAACATGGACTTAGTATGGAGTGTGGGTTTTGTGGGGCTTTGAGAGGGAAAGTTGAAGATTGTAACTGAAAAGTTAATCGCTTAGACCGAATCTCAAGCGGCTGGAGAGCAGTCAATATGGAGAAAGATATGAGATAGAGAAGCACATGTGTGGTCTGAAAGACAAGAGCGTTAGGAAAGGATAAAGGTAAAAATAAAAGAAGGTCATGAGACATGTGGAGGTGTGTCTGATCTCAGTTTGTGGATTGGTGATGAGATGTCGGGTGGAGCCCCCATGGTAGACCACAGAGTAAAGTGTTGCAGCGGTCTAGCTGAAATATTATCAGAGCATTCTCAAGCATTTTAGTTATGCTGAGTATGTGGAACAGACAAATAAGGACATTTTTGTGTTAGAGTCAAGTTGGAGAGTCAAGTTGGAGACAAACCCACCCATCTGATTTTTGAGGTATAGAAGTTCTTTGGCAGATAAGTCATGTATACTGATTGCTACATTCACTGTGCTGAGTGTAATAACATTCTTTGCTGTAACAGATGACTAACTTCTATAAAACCCGTGTCCGATATTTCGAGAACATTCACATAATATCTATTAGGTAAGAGATGTTGTATGATTGATTTTTTTTTTGTGCAGGTTCTGGTCCGCAGGGGACCCTAACTCTTCTTTGTTTCTGCCAGTGACATAAACAATGTTTGGTCCTCTTGACATCAATGTGGGTTCTCATAAAGGAGCACTATTGTGAAAAAATGGCCCAATGATAAAAATCAATATAAATATGCGGGATGTCGGGGGGGGGGGGGGGGGGGGTCACTTAAACACCTGGCATCAAGAAATATCCAGCCAGGCTTGTTTTTCATTCTTTTAGAAAGACTAAACCTGTCCCCCCTGGATTCTCTTTATATCATGAGAGAAGAAACCGTAAACTTAGAAAGCGGGTGCACTACATAAATAAATATATGTGCTCACTAAGCCTGAATGGTTACACAAAAAAAACACAGGGAGGAATGTGCTCAATGCACCATATCCATCCCAAATAGGAGCACCAAGCAATGGAAATTTCTTAAAAATACTTTTTTGCACATTTTGGGTCTGGTTTGTGTCTTTATTTATTGTTCATAAGCATTAGAGATGAGCGAGTAGTGAAATATTCGAAATTTCGAATTTCGATTCGAATAGACCGCGTTACTCGACTACTCGACCGAATATCGAATCCCATTATAGTCTATGGGAAAAAAATGCTCGACACTTGGAAATCTCAATTCGACCACTTGGAGGTCACCAAGTCCACCCTGAAACATCAGAAAATGATGCCAACACTGCTGGAATGCAACTGGGACAGCAGGGGAAGCATGTCTGGGTGCATATAACGCGCCCAAGTCGCACTATTACGCCACTATCACAGCCTCTCAACAATACACTCCAAACACAATATTACTTCTACGTAAAGTGAGACAAGACAAGGAAACCTTCTTTCCTCTACATTGCCATGGACCCCAAGCCAAACTGTACAAAAAAGAACAAAATTCTGCACCCCTTAAAATCACGTTGCCTAATGACAACCACAGATGGCATAGGCAAGGGGGAAAATAAATATACCCCACCCCTAATTGTCATTGTGTGTGTGTGTGTGTGAGATGTGGTCAGACATGTCCTCTTGTGTCATTGTGTCACCCCAGCAGTAAGGGAAGCTTAAAGGAGGAGGTTTGTTACAGTGTGTTACCCCAGCAGTAGGGGAAGCTTACAGGAGGAGGTTTGTTACAGTGTGTCACCCCAGCAGTCAGGGAAGCTTACAGGAGGAGGTTTGTTACAGTGTGGCACCCCAGCAGTAAGGGAAGCTTACAGGAGGAGGTTTGTTACAGTGTGTCACCCCAGCAGTCAGGGAAGCTTACAGGAGGAGGTTTGTTACAGTGTGTTACCCCAGCAGTAGGGGAAGCTTACAGGAGGAGGTTTGTTACAGTGTGTCACCCCAGCAGTCAGGGAAGCTTACAGGAGGAGGTTTGTTACAGTGTGGCACCCCAGCAGTAAGGGAAGCTTACAGGAGGAGGTTTGTTACAGTGTGTCACCCCAGCAGTCAGGGAAGCTTACAGGAGGAGGTTTGTTACAGTGTGGCACCCCTGCAGTCAGGGAAGCTTACAGGAGGAGGTTTGTTACAGTGTGTCACCCCAGCAGTCAGGGAAGCTTACAGGAGGAGGTTTGTTACAGTGTGTCACCCCAGCAGTCAGGGAAGCTTACAGGAGGAGGTTTGTTACAGTGTGGCACCCCTGCAGTCAGGGAAGCTTACAGGAGGAGGTTTGTTACAGTGTGTCACCCCAGCAGTAGGGGAAGCTTACAGGAGGAGGTTTGTTACAGTGTGTCACCCCAGCAGTAGGGGAGGCCCAAGAGCTGAGACCTTTTAAAAATTGTGTGGAGGCCCAAGAGCTGAGACCTTTTAAAAATTGTGTGGAGGCCCAAGAGCTGAGACCTTTTAAAAATTGTGTGGAGGCCCAAGAGCTGAGACCTCTCAAACATTGTGTGGAGTCCCAAGAGCTGAGACCTTTTAAAAATTGTGTGGAGGCCCAAGAGCTGAGACCTCTCAAACATTGTGTGGAGTCCCAAGAGCTGAGACCTTTTAAAAATTGTGTGGAGGCCCAAGAGCTGAGACCTCTCAAACATTGTGTGGAGTCCCGCGAGCTGAGACCTCTTAAAAATTGTGTGGAGTCCCACGAGCTGAGACCTCTTAAAAATTGTGTGGAGGCCCAAGAGCTGAGACCTCTTAAAAATTGATTGTATTAAGCCCAAGAGGTGAGCCATAATTTTTTTTTATTAATACAGCAATTCTACGGCGGTTAAGGAGGAGGAGGAGGAGGAGGAGGAAATGGCACTTCATACAGATGGCACTTCACTCTTGGCTGCTTTCCACTGTTGTACAAGCAAAGTCCGGGTCAATCCACTTGCTGTTCATTTTGATTAGCGTCAGCCTGTCGGCACTGTCGGTTGACAGGCGGCTGCGCTTATCGGTTATAATGCCCCCGGCTGCGCTGAACACCCTTTCTGATAGCACGCTGGCGGCAGGGCAGGCAAGCACCTCCAAGGCGTACAGGGACAGTTCCAGCCACGTGTCCAACTTGGAGACCCAGTAAGTGTAGGTCGCCGAGGGATCGGGGAGGACAGGGGTGTGGTCTGCCAGGTAGTCCCGCAACATCCGCCGATACTTGTCCCTCCTGCTGATAGCGGGCCCCGCAGTGATGGAAGTTGCACGAGGGGGTGACATGAACGTGTCCCACACCTTGGAGAGTGTTCCCCTGGTGGCTGTGGGCCTGATCGATGTTGTCAGACTCTGGGAGACACTCTCCTCTCTGCCGCCAGCGATGCTGGGTGGGAAAATCTGCATCATGTCCTGCAAGAGTTCCCTCTGGTATTCCAGTAATCGATTCGTCCTCTCCTCTACCGGAATAAAAGAGGAGAAGTTATCTTTATACCGGGGGTCCAGGAGTGCGAAGACCCAGTATAGTTTGTTCTCCAATATCCGGACAACACGTATGTCCCGGGAAAAGCAGCCCAGCATGAAGTCAGCCATGTGTGCCAGACTCTGAGTAGGCATGACCTCACTGCCCCCACCAGAAGGATCATTTTCCATTTCCTCCTCTTCCTCCTCCTCTCCGCCCCATCCGCGCTGAACCAATGGGACGCACACAGCCTGACTGCTACCCTCGCCGCCAGCATCCTCTTCCACAGCCACCTCCACGTTGTCCTCCTCCTCCTCATCCTCCTCCTCCTGCAACTGCCACCGAGCAGCAGACAAAAGTGTGGTCTGACTGTCTACCTGCGTTGCGTCTCCTCCTACCCCCGTCTCCTCTGTGTGCAATGCGTTCTCCCTTATTGCGATGAGCGATTCTTTAAGGACGCATAGGAGCGGGATGGTTACGCTCACTATAGCGTCCTCGCTGCTGACCTTCTTAGTGGACTCCTCAAAGATACGCAATACATCGCATATGTCTGCCATCCATGGCCACTCGTGGTTGGCAAACTGAGGGAGCTGAGTTGGAGGCACGCGTGGATGCATCATCTGGTACTCCATCAATGCTCCATCAGCGAGTGGGCAAGTCGCACAACAGCCGATGTTGAGGCAAATGGAGGCGTTGCTGGATTTTTTTTAAGCTAGCAGCAGCTACAGTTGACTTCCGAAAGTGAGCGCACAAGCGCCGCACTTTGACCAGTAGCTCTGCCAGGTTGGGGTAAGTCTTTAGAAACTTTTGTACTACCAAATTAAAAACGTGGGCCAGGCATGGTACGTGATTGAGTTCTGCAAGCTCCAGAGCCGCCACCAGGTTACGGCCGTTATCGCACACGACCATGCCTGGTCCTAGCTGCAGCGGCGACAGCCACATCTCTGTCTGCTGCAATATGGCGTGCCTCACCTCTGCGGCGCTGTGCTTCCTGTCGCCCAAGCTGATGAGCTTAAGCACCGCCTGCTGACGTCTCCCCGCGCCAGTGCTGCAACACTTCCAGCTAGGGGCTGAGGGCGATGTTAAGGCAGAGGAGGAGGAGGAGGAGGAGGAGGAAGAGGAGGGGGGTCTATCAGAACCCGTGCTGGCAATCTTGGGCGGGGGTGGTATGTAGGCCGTCCCTGTTTGCGACCCCGTCCCCGCTTCCACAACATTCACCCAGTGTGCCGTCAAAGAGATGTAGCGTCCTTGGCCGCAAGCGCTTGTCCACGAGTCGGTGGTCAAGTGGACCTTTGCGCTGACTGCGTACCTCAGGGCCCGCCTGATGTTACGCGACACGTGCTGGTGCAGGGCGGGGACGCCACACCGGGAAAAATAGTGGCGGCTAGGGACGGAATAGCGAGGTGCGGCAGCCGCCATCAGGTCGCGGAAGGCCTGCGTCTCCACAAGCCTAAACGGCAACATCTCCAGGGCCAGCAGTTTGGAGATGAGGCAGGTTAAGGCTTGGGCTTGGGGGTGACTGGAGGCGTACTTCCGCCTGCGGTTGAACGCCTGCGAGATGGACAGTTGATGGGACGTGGAGATGGAAGGTGCAGACGAAGATGCGGGGGAAGGGGGGCTGAAGGAGAAGGCCCCAAAGTAGCCGAGGCAGAGGCAGATGTGGAGGTGTCCTGGCTGGAGGTCTGGACCGCAGTGGCAGCACACAACAAAGGGGAAGAGGCAGTGGCAGCAAGACGGGGCGCAGGTTGTATTGCGTTTGCTCTCTCCCACTCAGCCCAGTGCTTGAATTCCAAGTGACGGCGCATGCCTGAGGTGGTCAGATTGCTCTTCTCAGAGCCCCTACTCAGTTTTGAGTGGCAGATTGCGCAAACCGCGCTCAGTTTGTCATCCGCGCAAACATTAAAAAATCTCCACACCACAGAAGTACGAGGCCTCGATGGGGGAGCTTCGCGCGACTGCCTGCTGCCGGGAAGAGCTTCGGCCCTGCTGGCTGTGGCCTGCCTTCTCTGTCTGGACTGTCCTCTGCCTCTGGACTGTCCTCTGCCTCTTGCTGCCTTATTCGGTGATGCGCAGACCGCATCTCCACTGCTTTCCCCGCTGGACATCACCCCTGTCCAAGTGGGGTCGGTCATTTCGTCGTCCACCACCTCCTCTTCCACTTCCTCTCTCTGCTCCTCCTCCTGCCCACTGGACATTCCAACAGCCTCCCTTGATGGCAACTGCGTCTCATCATCATCGCTCATGATAGCAGATGCTGGTTCCGGGTCCACATCACTAGCAGATGGCGGATACTCAAGTGTTTGGGCATCACTACAAACAAATTCCTCTGCTAGCTCCTGGGATTCTTGCAGCACATCTGGAAAAGGACCCGAAAAGAGGTCCTGGGAGGGGTCAAGGTTGGGCTGACTCTGTTGGCCAGGTTGGGAGGAAGGAGGGTCAGAGTGAGACTGTGTGGATGACTGGGTGGTGGACAAGTGACTGGAAGCGTTATCGGCCATCCATTGCACCACCTGTTCACGCTGCTCAGGCCTTAACAGAGGTGTACCCCGCCCCCCGCATAACTGTCCCATAAAGGCAGGGAAGCTGGATGAGCGTAATGCTGGCTGCCCCTCACCAGCACGCATTGTATCCCCACTGGCTTCAACGCGGTTTGTGCCCCCACCAGCATTTCCGCGCCCCTGTCCTCGTCCACGTCCCTTTGCGCTAGCCCTCCGCATTTCAGACGTTTTACTTTTTTGGCCACGCGTTATGCCAAATATAAAAATATTTTTAAGAAGAACACCTGGCTATACAGCCGTATACTGCCAGAAGGTGAAATGGTGCCTATACGCACCGTGTATAAAACAGTGTTTTGTTGGCACAGAGGACACAAAACAGTAGTGCCAAATATAAATATATTTTTAAGAACACCTGGCTATACAGCCGTATACTGCCAGAAGGTGAAATGGTGCCTATATACGCACCGGGTATATAACAAGGTTTTGTTGGTAAAGAGGACACAAAACAGTAGTGCCAAATATAAAAATATTTTTAAGAAAAACACCTGGCTATACAGCCGTATACTGCCAGAAGGTGAAATGGTGCCTATATACGCACCGGGTATATAACAAGGTTTTGTTGGTAAAGAGGACACAAAACAGTAGTGCCAAATATAAAAATATTTTTGAGAAAAACACCTGGCTATACAGCCGTATACTGCCAGAAGGTGAAATGGTGCCTATATACGCACCGGGTATATAACAAGGTTTTGTTGGTAAAGAGGACACAAAACAGTAGTGCCAAATATAAATATATTTTTAAGAAAAACACCTGGCTATACAGCCGTATACTGCCAGAAGGTGAAATGGTGCCTATATACGCACCGGGTATATAACAAGGTTTTGTTGGTAAAGAGGACACAAAACAGTAGTGCCAAATATAAAAATATTTTTAAGAAAAACACCTGGCTATACAGCCGTATACTGCCAGAAGGTGAAATGGTGCCTATACGCACCGGGTATATAACAAGGTTTTGTTGGCACAGAGGACACAAAACAGTAGTGCAAAATATAGTTTTGTATATAGGTGCTAATACACCACTGAAGTCTTTCTGTCCCTATTCCAGCATCAGCAGCTACCCCTCACTAAAGCAGCCGTTTTGAGCAGAGTGTATATAGTTTTGTATATAGGTGCTAATACACCACTGAAGTCTTTCTGTCCCTATTCCAGCATCAGCAGCTACCCCTCACTAAAGCAGCCGTTTTGAGCAGAGTGTATATAGTTTTGTATATAGGTGGTAATACACCACTGAAGTCTTTCTGTCCCTATTCCAGCAGCAGCAGCTACCCCTCACTAAAGCAGCCGTTGTGTGCAGTGTGTATATAGCTAGAATGAGCTATATACTGTTCAGCATAGTAGCCCTAATAAGGGCTCTTAATGACTCTCTTGTCTTCTGGTAGCTGGTATATATGGTGGTAAAAGCTATATTCTGAGCTTCTGGGGCCCTGCCTGACTACATAGGATATGAGCTATATACTGTTCAACGTAGCAGCACTAATAAGGGCTCTTAAGGACTCTCTTGTCTTCTGGTAGCTGGTATATATGGTGGTAAAAGCTATATTCTGAGCTTCTGGGGCCCTGCCTGACTACATAGGATATGAGCTATATACTGTTCAACGTAGCAGCCCTAATAAGGGCTCTTAAGGACTCTCTTGTCTTCTGGTAGCTGGTATATATGGTGGTAAAAGCTATATTCTGAGCTTCTGGGGCCCTGCCTGACTACATAGGATATGAGCTATATACTGTTCAACGTAGCAGCCCTAATAAGGGCTCTTAAGGACTCTCTTGTCTTCTGGTAGCTGGTATATATGGTGGTAAAAGCTATATTCTGAGCTTCTGGGGCCCTGCCTGACTACATAGGATATGAGCTATATACTGTTCAACGTAGCAGCACTAATAAGGGCTCTTAAGGACTCTCTTGTCTTCTGGTAGCTGGTATATATGGTGGTAAAAGCTATATTCTGAGCTTCTGGGGCCCTGCCTGACTACATAGGATATGAGCTATATACTGTTCAACGTAGCAGCACTAATAAGGGCTCTTAAGGACTCTCTTGTCTTCTGGTAGCTGGTATATATGGTGGTAAAAGCTATATTCTGAGCTTCTGGGGCCCTGCCTGACTACATAGAATATGAGCTATATACTGTTCAGCGTAGTAGCCCTAATAAGGGCTCTTAAGGACTCTCTTGTCTTCTGGTAGCTGGTATATATGGTGGTAAAAGCTATATTCTGAGCTTCTGGGGCCCTGCCTGACTACATAGGATATGAGCTATATACTGTTCAACGTAGCAGCCCTAATAAGGGCTCTTAAGGACTCTCTTGTCTTCTGGTAGCTGGTATATATGGTGGTAAAAGCTATATTCTGAGCTTCTGGGGCCCTGCCTGACTACATAGGATATGAGCTATATACTGTTCAACGTAGCAGCACTAATAAGGGCTCTTAAGGACTCTCTTGTCTTCTGGTAGCTGGTATATATGGTGGTAAAAGCTATATTCTGAGCTTCTGGGGCCCTGCCTGACTACATAGGATATGAGCTATATACTGTTCAACGTAGCAGCACTAATAAGGGCTCTTAAGGACTCTCTTGTCTTCTGGTAGCTGGTATATATGGTGGTAAAAGCTATATTCTGAGCTTCTGGGGCCCTGCCTGACTACATAGGATATGAGCTATATACTGTTCAACGTAGCAGCACTAATAAGGGCTCTTAAGGACTCTCTTGTCTTCTGGTAGCTGGTATATATGGTGGTAAAAGCTATATTCTGAGCTTCTGGGGCCCTGCCTGACTACATAGGATATGAGCTATATACTGTTCAACGTAGCAGCACTAATAAGGGCTCTTAAGGACTCTCTTGTCTTCTGGTAGCTGGTATATATGGTGGTAAAAGCTATATTCTGAGCTTCTGGGGCCCTGCCTGACTACATAGGATATGAGCTATATACTGTTCAACGTAGCAGCACTAATAAGGGCTCTTAAGGACTCTCTTGTCTTCTGGTAGCTGGTATATATGGTGGTAAAAGCTATATTCTGAGCTTCTGGGGCCCTGCCTGACTACATAGAATATGAGCTATATACTGTTCAGCGTAGTAGCCCTAATAAGGGCTCTTAAGGACTCTCTTGTCTTCTGGTAGCTGGTATATATGGTGGTAAAAGCTATATTCTGAGCTTCTGGGGCCCTGCCTGACTACATAGGATATGAGCTATATACTGTTCAACGTAGCAGCCCTAATAAGGGCTCTTAAGGACTCTCTTGTCTTCTGGTAGCTGGTATATATGGTGGTAAAAGCTATATTCTGAGCTTCTGGGGCCCTGCCTGACTACATAGGATATGAGCTATATACTGTTCAATGTAGCAGCACTAATAAGGGCTCTTAAGGACTCTCTTGTCTTCTGGTAGCTGGTATATATGGTGGTAAAAGCTATATTCTGAGCTTCTGGGGCCCTGCCTGACTACATAGGATATGAGCTATATACTGTTCAACGTAGCAGCACTAATAAGGGCTCTTAAGGACTCTCTTGTCTTCTGGTAGCTGGTATATATGGTGGTAAAAGCTATATTCTGAGCTTCTGGGGCCCTGCCTGACTACATAGAATATGAGCTATATACTGTTCAGCGTAGTAGCCCTAATAAGGGCTCTTAAGGACTCTCTTGTCTTCTGGTAGCTGGTATATATGGTGGTAAAAGCTATATTCTGAGCTTCTGGGGCCCTGCCTGACTACATAGGATATGAGCTATATACTGTTCAACGTAGCAGCCCTAATAAGGGCTCTTAAGGACTCTCTTGTCTTCTGGTAGCTGGTATATATGGTGGTAAAAGCTATATTCTGAGCTTCTGGGGCCCTGCCTGACTACATAGGATATGAGCTATATACTGTTCAACGTAGCAGCACTAATAAGGGCTCTTAAGGACTCTCTTGTCTTCTGGTAGCTGGTATATATGGTGGTAAAAGCTATATTCTGAGCTTCTGGGGCCCTGCCTGACTACATAGGATATGAGCTATATACTGTTCAACATAGCAGCACTAATAAGGGCTCTTAAGGACTCTCTTGTCTTCTGGTAGCTGGTATATATGGTGGTAAAAGCTATATTCTGAGCTTCTGGGGCCCTGCCTGACTATATAGAATATGAGCTATATACTGTTCAGCGTAGTAGCCCTAATAAGGGCTCTTAAGGACTCTCTTGTCTTCTGGTAGCTGGTATATATGGTGGTAAAAGCTATATTCTGAGCTTCTGGGGCCCTGCCTGACTACATAGAATATGAGCTATATACTGTTCAACGTAGCAGCCCTAATAAGGGCTCTTAAGGACTCTCTTGTCTTCTGGTAGCTGGTATATATGGTGGTAAAAGGTATATTCTGA
Organism: Gastrophryne carolinensis; assembly: GCA_027917425.1. NCBI lineage: Eukaryota > Metazoa > Chordata > Amphibia > Anura > Microhylidae > Gastrophryne > Gastrophryne carolinensis. The sequence continues at coordinate 425,659,411 of CM051238.1, forward strand.
GCTTCTGGGGCCCTGCCTGACTACATAGAAAATGAGCTATATACTGTTCAACATAGCAGCACTAATAAGGGATTAAGGACTCTCTTGTCTTCTGGTAGCTGGTATATATGGTGGTAAAAGGTATATTCTGAGCTTCTGGGGCCCTGCCTGACTACATAGAAAATGAGCTATATACTGTTCCGCATAGTAGCCCTAATAAGGGCTCTTAAGGACTCTCTTGTCTTCTGGTAGCTGGTATATATGGTGGTAAAAGGTATATTCTGAGCTTCTGGGGCCCTGCCTGACTACATAGAAAATGAGCTATATACTGTTCAGCATAGTAGCCCTAATAAGGGCTCTTAAGGACTCTCTTGTCTTCTGGTAGCTGGTATATATGGTGGTAAAAGGTATATTCTGAGCTTCTGGGGCCCTGCCTGACTACATAGAAAATGAGCTATATACTGTTCAACATAGCAGCACTAATAAGGGATTAAGGACTCTCTTGTCTTCTGGTAGCTGGTATATATGGTGGTAAAAGGTATATTCTGAGCTTCTGGGGCCCTGCCTGACTACATAGAAAATGAGCTATATACTGTTCAGCATAGTAGCCCTAATAAGGGCTCTTAAGGACTCTCTTGTCTTCTGGTAGCTGGTATATATGGTGGTAAAAGGTATATTCTGAGCTTCTGGGGCCCTGCCTGACTACATAGGAAATGAGCTATATACTGTTCAACATAGCAGCACTAATAAGGGATTAAGGACTCTCTTGTCTTCTGGTAGCTGGTATATATGGTGGTAAAAGGTATATTCTGAGCTTCTGGGGCCCTGCCTGACTACATAGAAAATGAGCTATATACTGTTCAGCATAGTAGCCCTAATAAGGGCTCTTAAGGACTCTCTTGTCTTCTGGTAGCTGGTATATATGGTGGTAAAAGGTATATTCTGAGCTTCTGGGGCCCTGCCTGACTACATAGAAAATTAGCTATATACTGTTCAGCATAGTAGCCCTAATAAGGGCTCTTAAGGACTCTCTTGTCTTCTGGTAGCTGGTATATATGGTGGTAAAAGGTATATTCTGAGCTTCTGGGGCCCTGCCTGACTACATAGAAAATGAGCTATATACTGTTCAACATAGCAGCACTAATAAGGGATTAAGGACTCTCTTGTCTTCTGGTAGCTGGTATATATGGTGGTAAAAGGTATATTCTGAGCTTCTGGGGCCCTGCCTGACTACATAGAAAATGAGCTATATACTGTTCAGCATAGTAGCCCTAATAAGGGCTCTTAAGGACTCTCTTGTCTTCTGGTAGCTGGTATATATGGTGGTAAAAGGTATATTCTGAGCTTCTGGGGCCCTGCCTGACTACATAGAAAATGAGCTATATACTGTTCAACATAGCAGCACTAATAAGGGATTAAGGACTCTCTTGTCTTCTGGTAGCTGGTATATATGGTGGTAAAAGGTATATTCTGAGCTTCTGGGGCCCTGCCTGACTACATAGAAAATGAGCTATATACTGTTCAGCATAGTAGCCCTAATAAGGGCTCTTAAGGACTCTCTTGTCTTCTGGTAGCTGGTATATATGGTGGTAAAAGGTATATTCTGAGCTTCTGGGGCCCTGCCTGACTACATAGAAAATGAGCTATATACTGTTCAGCGTAGTAGCCCTAATAAGGGCTCTTAAGGACTCTCTTGTCTTCTGGTAGCTGGTATATATGGTGGTAAAAGGTATATTCTGAGCTTCTGGGGCCCTGCCTGACTACATAGAAAATGAGCTATATACTGTTCAGCGTAGTAGCCCTAATAAGGGCTCTTAAGGACTCTCTTGTCTTCTGGTAGCTGGTATATATGGTGGTAAAAGCTATATTCTGAGCTTCTGGGGCCCTGCCTGCTTACATATGAGCCATATACCGTTCCGCGTAGTAGCCCTAATAAGGGCTCTTAATGACTCTCTTGTCTTCTGGTAGCTGGTATAGATGGTGGTAAAAGCGATATCCCGAGCTTCTGGGGCCCTGCCAGCGACAGCCTGTCTTTCCCTGCTGTGAGCGTCTGTCCCTCACTAAGTTCAAGCTGCTAATGCTGACGAAGAGGAAGTGCTGAGTTTTGTATATTCGAGGTCACATGGTTTTTCCAGCCAATGCGTGTAGACGCCGTTTTCGCGATGCCAGCGTCCTCCCAGGACCTGTCCCACCCCCCCTGCATGGTGATTGGTGTAAAAAACGCGCCAGGGAAGGTGGGAGGGGAAACGAATTGTGAGTGCGCCATCGCCGCTGTACTCGATCGAAATCGAGTATGACGAACAGCGTAGTATTCGATCGAATACCGGCTCGGTCGAATACTACTCGCTCATCACTAATAAGCATTGTTTACTATTGCGACATTTGCACATTATTTAATACTGTATTATTTATACACAGTTTGTGTGGGTTTCATTACTATTTATTAATTATTATGTGGGTTTCATTATTATTTATTAGTTACTGATTTTGAAATTATTGTATATTTCGCATTATCTTCATCTCAGCACAGCACCAGTCACCTTATTCTTAAAAATTTGAATACCTATTTTTTGCGCTGGCACAAATGAACCTCTAGAGTCCCCCCGCTCCCTCCTATACTAAGGAGTGTATTAGGGGGTCTTGTTCCCCAAAAATGATAAGATTGTGATGATTGTAGTTATTGATTTGGGCAGATGCAGCTGTTTTAAATTATGTCTTTATGTTTTTTATGTAGTAATTGTTAGTTTCCTTGCGTGTACATCGATTGTTAATAAGTTACATTACAAATCTTAAAATTAAGAAATTTCCATTGCTTGGTGCTCCTATTTGGGATGGATATGGTGCGTTGAGCACAGTCCTCCCTGTGTTTTTTAAGAAACCGCAAACTTTACGGGAGTTTTATTCAGTTCGGGTGCATAAGTGACCCTTCCTCTCATTAGCCGACATGTTTATATGGATTTTTAATATAACACAATTTTGTGATAGTGCTCCTTTAAAATGTGAAGTGCTCCTCCACCTTATCAGAGATCTTCTCATGTAAAGAAATCTTCACACTTTTCTTGAATACCCAGTGAAGAGGTTACTTACTAATTTGAGACAAATGTATTAACATCAGTGAAAAAAACATTTGATGGTCACCCAGAGAACTGCTTCAATGCAAAACTCAATCAAGTGTGAGGGATTCAGAGAATATTTTTGTTGCACGTGATTTTGAGTTGTGATGGAGAACGTTTCTAAACTTTTAATAGATAATGGCCAAATTGGGTGGCAAACACCTTCACAATTAAGTCAATAGGGTCACAGATAAAGAAAAGAAAAGTAATTGGCCCTAAGCTTTTCCTGCTCTATCTGAATACAAAAAATAAATAACCTGGAAGTAATAAATATTGTTTTAAACTTTAAATTTGAAAGACCTTATTTGAAAATGTCTACACCAAAACTTCACCTCAGGATCCATTGGATTTGGAGTGTGAACTTGAATGTTTGTATGTCGGTGTAGAAATTTCCTGAACTTTCTGAGGTTCTCTGTGCTTTAAAATATAACTGCCTAAAATGCATATCCCCATTATTATTGGATGTAAGGGGAATGGCCTCTGGGGCATCCATTTGGGGTAACTTGACCAGGAAACTAGGACACCTTCTAAGAATTTCTCATGAAATGTGAAGTATTATACTCAAACCCAGATTTAATATAATTGTGACTTAATATGATTCCTTCATATTACGCTATATTGCAATGTGTATACTATTTTTTCTGTATGCTTTTTAGCAATGGAAGCATTCGTGTTGATCATGAAGTCTACTTGAGGCTTGATTCCAAAAAAGTTCAGGAGCAACATGCGGAGGCTGTAATACAAATGCAGCAATCTTTAAATCAGTCAGATTGCGCATCGGACATAGAAATTACAGGTGAGTCAAACTTTAGACCACCTTTTATTCACTAAGGTGGTGGTTACAAACCACACAACAAGCCCTACAGAAAAATGTTCTTGGGTCCTTCAACTCAAAGAATGCTAAGAACATTTACAAAAATATGAGTAACCTTTCCATCTCATTGAAAAAGTGCAAAAATAATTTGAAGGGACTATCCAGGCAAAACATTAAAAAATATTACTCAACTTAAGTCCCCCACTGTTGTTCTCTGCTCCTACATAAAACTTATCAGGTCCTGTGGCCTGCAAAGTCATCCTCCTCTTACCGGTGACTTGGGGATGAACAGCAACTCCAGAATCAGTCATAGATTCTCAATCATGCCCACAGCATTCAATGCAACAAAGAGGGCATACCAGGTCTTGGCATGTCCCCTTCATTGCAATAAATGGCATGGGCGTGGTTCAGACACTGTGACTGCTCCATCTAAGATAAGAGTATGGGCCTGTCTGCCACAAGACTCTGTTTTGTTATGCAATCCAAGTAGGAAGCAACAGCTGTGGGGCAAAAGGCAAGTATGGGTTTTTTTAACTTTATTTGCCTGGACAAGGACTTTAAATCAATCAAACCTTTTCTGGGTTTGAGGTTTTGAAGCTTTTCAGATGAAATCCAGAAGATTTTCAATTGGACAGAGTCCATTTACAGTAAATTAATTAGTTAATACTAGAATACATGGATGCTGGAAATGTATCAAAGCCAGTGTTAGCCTTCTTGCTGTAACTCATGGCCAATGTCTGCTACATTGCATCAAAGGAGCACATTAAAGTTTGCTTTGCGGTCCCACAACTACATGAGACTTTAAAGCAGCAAAAGGGGCCTCTGCATTGTGTATTATTTGGGGTAAGCACCAGAAGCGTCCCTAGTGCCAATAGCATCTCCAGCTTAGGTAATGTAAATGGGCATAAAGGTTAAGGGTATAAACAGATCCTACTATTAAATAATTGGAAGAACAAAAACATCCCCAATTTGAATTAAGGTAGGGGTGAATCATGACTTAATGACCTCATAATGCTAATTAATAACCTCAATATGCTCCTCTCCTATTACAGGAATCTTTTGCTTCAATAAAAGCAGAGCAATCGTCAATGGTCAAGACACTGATGTTTCAGGTAACACTAAATGCCGAGAGCAGGGATGTCAATGTGTGTGTTAGACAAAAAGTAGGAGTGACTTACTTGGAAAACTTTCTTTTGATCATTGTTGAAATATGTTACATGTTACCATGTAATTCGAATTACTGAGAAAATTAAGGCACCAGGAGTAGATGGGTTCCCCAGCTGTAGGTCCATAAGAACAGACTTCCCTAATAAAGTATAGACCAACAAAAGGTTTAGTAAGAAGAGATTATTTTGCTGGCAAGAGAAAGAGAAAATTATTTTTTTTTATTACAATTCACTGATAAAGGATAATTGTCAAACATTAATGAACCAAAGAGCAGGCAGCAGGAAGTGGGGTCCTGAGGAGCAGCTCAGATGGCCCTACTTCCAGTGTCCAACCAGCCCTGTCTGACTAGCTGTAGCTCTATGCTTAGGGGCAAAAGTCTTTAGCCTCATGGCCTAGGCTACTTTCTGTTTCTGACTATTATTGTACATTTTATGTAAAAAAAATTACTTGCCTTCCATGGCAATAGACAGAAGCAGATTATGTTCATGTCATATCAGATCATGTTTGAGATTATTACTGCAAATGCTGTTAAATGTAAGACTGCAAATTTAGTTTTGAGTTGTGTTCGCTTTGCTGTTGGAAAGCTGTATTAAAAGTATAATGTATTTTACTTTGCAGGTCTGTGTTCTACAGTAAATATGATTCCAGAAGAATTTAAGGCATACTTTTATGGAATTATTATCCAAGGCAATGAATTTGTGTGTGTGACCAACTGCAGTGAAAGTAACCAGTACTGCAACTACGGCCAATGCCTTGTTAGCAACAAAGGAGCCAACTGCTAGTAAGTCCCCCTTTCCTTTTATTAGCACTGCCAAACATTAGACTTGGACTTTCAGTTTAACTTTTCTAGAGCTTTTGGTGAATATTGTGCCCACCAAGAAGTTTAATTAATAAATGAGTTCATGACAGAAAATTATACTTTTGGTTGCCTTACTAGTTTTTAAAGAGCAGGCAGCTAACAAAAAGCCAAAATAGGCTGTCCCAACAGTCCACATGTTCCTCTACTGGAGATATTGAAAATGGGCAAAGATGTCTTGTGTTTGATCAGTATTGTGGCGCTGTGAGCTTAGTGCTTATTTTTAATCAAGAGCCTGTGGCCCCAAACCACTTCAATGCCCCAACCAGGCACTAGTCTTTGTTTAGCTGTCAACATACAATATGGAATCAGACAATTTTACTTCTAAAGTTAAGCCCCTCACCAGCCTTGAGAGTTGGGGTGCTTGTTGGAAGTGCTTTCTCAGCAGAAAAAAAATAAAAACAAGGAGAAGGACCTTGTATTAGCATATATGGAAATATCCTATACCAGCGGTTCTCAAACTGTGGGTCCGGACCCCAGTGGGGGTCGAACGAGCAAAACACAGGGGTCATCTAAAGCCATCGGAAAATACATATTTCCGATGGCTTTAGCCGCTGAGAAGTCACGCTACTGTCTGCAGCAGCGCTATTTAGCTGGAACGCACGCTGTTATGGATGCGCGTTCCATAATGAATGTCTGCGCGCGTGCGCAGACGTGATTACATCATCCGTCCGGGGCCTAAGGGGCGGGGAGAGGCGGGGGATCGCTCCACAGTCCATAGCAGCGCATTACGTGCGTCAGGCGCTTGCTGAAATCAGTGGGCGGACGCAGCAAGCGCCGGAGGACAGAAGCCTAGGAGGCGGAGAGGCAAGAGAGCCTGCGAGACAGCCTGCTGGTGTAATAAAGGTTGATAATGTAAAAACAGTACACACACCTTACACACAATACTGTGTAAGTGTAATGTGCTTTGTGTGTAATCATTACACAGTACATAAAGCAGCTTACACTTACACAAAGCACCATACATTTACACAGTGTCTTATACTATAAGAGACCACTATGAGATGTAGTTCACACTGTTCCCCAATGTATAATTATCTCCCATATCTCCCACTATTTTCCCATATTCTGAATGAGGAAACTGCTGAAATCAGCGGTTTCCGGCATTGAATCCGCCTCCTATTGATTTTATTGTGAGTGCGGCGGATTTTGTGGAAGAGAGCTCCCAAGAATCTCCAGTTACCACACAATCCACCGCAGCCTCCTATTCATTTCAATAAGAGGCGGAGAAATGACAGTTTCTGACACATGCTATGCCATGGTGAAATGTCATTTATTGGAATTAGTAATAAATATTTCTCAACATATAATTAAATATTGTTTTTATGATTAATCACTATGTTTAAATTATGTTTGATTTGCAGCAATAACAATGCATAATACATATCAGGTATTTACATTCCGAATCATAACTGTAGCAAAATTACAGTTTTGAAGTAGCCACCAAAATTATTTTTTGGTTTGGGGTCACTGCAACATGAGGAACTGTATTGCGTGGTCACGGCATTAGAAAGGTTGAGAACCACTGTCCTATACGAATGGCTGGTCAAAACCTTCAGCTCTTAATTCAGAGAGTATGGGGAATCCATGCACAGGCTGGGTTGTTAACAGCATGTAAGCAAAATATAACACTAGAGAGAGTCAGAAGACTAGCCAGAGCCCTTATAAAGAAGGTCACCAAATACCACATATGTCCTTGTGGGAATAAAGCTTGATCAGTTGAGAAGGATCTGGGGAAATTGGTAGATCCCGGGCTAAATACCAGTATGTAATGTCAGGCAGCTGCTTCCAAGGCCAGCAAGATTGTATCACGTATTAAAAGAGGCATGGCATCATAGAATACGTGAGTAATATTGACTCTATCAAGGCACTGTTGCACCCTGATCTGGAATATGCTGTACAGTTCTGGGCACCAGTTCACAGAACAGATTATGGAAAGCGTACAGAGGAGAACCACCAAACTAATAAGAGGAAAGAAGGATCTTAGTTATCAAGAAAGATTATATCTATTTAGCCTTGAGAGGAGATGTCTAAGGAGGGGCATGATTAAGTCGTATAAATATATAAATGGCCATTACCAAAAGTATGGAGGAAAGCTATTTCATGTAAAATCCCCTCTAAAGACAAGATCTACAGAGGTTACTATATTTCTTTACCATAATAACTATAAATCTGTGGAATAGCCTCCCAGAGAAGCCTGTTACAGCATCAACAGCTGACAGCTTCAAACAAGGATTAATTTTTTTTAGAAGAACATAGCATTAGCTGGTATTTGTAAATAATAAAAAATAACTTTCCCCAACCCTCATCCCTTGGTAAAACTTGATAGACATGTGTATTTTTTCAACCATGTTAACTAGGCAACTACATCACCAATACAGAAGAGTAATGCAAAGGCATGGTCGTCATTATTTCACAATCCTTTGAGGTGCCTAAACATTCCTTATTCTACTTAAAGTATGCTGCATCTTTTAGGTGGGAAAGGGCTTCTGCCAAACATAAATTGACCTTCTAAAATAAATTGTCTAACCTTATACATAGCGTATATTTTAAGGCTGCTGTTTTGTTTGGTTCAATGTTTAGAGTGCATTCGATAATCTAGCATTTCCTTTCTTGTCTTGTTTTAGCTGTGACACGTCTAGTGAATTCTGGTATTCAGGAAACCATTGCCAGACGGCTATCAGTAAAGCCGGGGTCTTCGGTGGAGCAGCTGCTGGTCTTGCTGTAATCCTCATCATTATCATTGTGCTGGCTGTCCTCTTACATCGCAGAAAACGTGCTTATGACTGCAAAAGGTGGGTTATAGGATGACTTTGGGATTGTTTAGTAGATGATCATGTCTTATACTATATATGGTAACATTTACTGAATTTTTTTTTTAGTTTATTTTGTACTTTCTATTTATCTAGAGATAAATGAGCTGAGAATCCCTATTCTTCCAGAAGCTCTTTTATAAAAGTTCCTGATGCATCAGTCCAATGGGTGACCTAAAACTCACCCTGCTGGCTATATTGGTATGATCAAGGCTTCTTTTTAGACCTTGAAACCTTCACCACAGGCAAGACTCGGCACAGTTGCCTTAGGTTTATATATCACTAGCAGATTGAGGTAACCTGGAACCAAAAATCGATGGGGGCCCAATAGGAATTTCCTTGGACTTCCAGGTGGTCATCCCAACTCTGATTACAGATATAGTGATATAGTCTTTTTCCTTAAATCAGGCATGCTCCGCTTTTGGACCCATGAGCCATCTGATGTGGCCCCTGACCAAAAGTGGGAGGAGTAAATAGAACTAACATGTAAAGGTGGTTAAATAGAGGCACAGTAAGGATGGGAGGTTGCATGAAGAGTGATGTAGGAGATGCTTACTGGCAAATAGAGGTTATAGTTGTGGTTTGGAGGAACATAGTGACATTGATTGTACCACACCACACCTGGGTGAAACCAAATCATTTGGTAATAGCTTTTCTATATTAATTCTATGCTTAGCATTGGGGATGCTTTGATGGGATGACTATTGGAAACACGGTAAAGATATGAGACTGATAGGGGCAGACTGTAAATATGGGACCCATATATTCGGGGAGGTAAGGCAATCAGCATGTGTATTGGTAGCACATAGGGATTGTTACATATTCTTGTGGTAATGAGGTGTTGTGTGAAAACACTCTAATGGAGTTGGTGGACAGTGAGTATCATAAAAATCATAAAATATGCATTACGTTATTAAAAAAAGAGATTTGCTGAACACATTTATTTTAGCCCACAACCGGTTTCCAAATAAATTAATTTTCAAAAGGTTGAGCGCCTCTGCCTTAGATTGGGTTAAATACTCCAGTTTCTCATTATATCTATTTAACACATTGTCATGATATTGTAACCAAATCCTTGAGATGCTTCAATTTTATAAAACTTAGCTGACCTCCAATAGACATATCATTACAGCTTTGGCTAAGCAAATCTTGTGACACTCATCATAGTAAAGAAAGACACATTTGTAATTTTCCCCAGGATGTCATGATATTGTGTGTTTACATTTACAATGACATGAGCAGTTATGTCAGGTTGGTAGCCATGATGAATCACCAGCTTGTCTCTTTCTAATAAAATACGGCAGTAAAATGCCAATTTATTTACCCGTTATATCTGTTGCGACTACTGTTAAGATTGCTGTACAAAGTGATCATTCATAGTAATAAGCTAATCAATCTGTTTGGACTAGGGACCCGCCCAAATCCCTACTCTCAGATCCGGAATATAGAGGATATTAGAAGAGAACTACAGATAGTGGTCACAATTAAAAAAGAATGAATAGTATATTAATAAAGAGGATCCTAGAGTAAAGGAGTTTTGAGTCTACCCCAAAAATCAATGTTATTGCCAACCATTATAAATTTCAATTTGAAATTTGAATAAGGACGGATGAACAATTTAATTGTTTTTACTATCTGTACTTGAACTGAAGTGGTCTTATCTCAATTCTTGTTTGAAAGACGAGAAGTCTTTTTGGTCTGTGTTTGATATGAGGGTTGAAAGGTGATGACCAGTTCAGGCGGCTTCCTTTGGCCCTAGTTAAACCTTTGTCTTCACCACAAACTGGCTAAATCTTCAAAATGGGTCAAAGAGAGTACAAAAACTCAGCATTTCTATCAATTACATCGAAACTTTGGATGACGTTGCACTGTACTTCTAAATTAACAACACATAAATCCTACCAGAATTTTGGGGACCAGATTATCTCTGGCCAAACACAAATGATGACAGTTCATTGATTTATTTTACTTTTGGTCTCAATATCTTTATAAGCTCTTTTTTTGTTTGTGTCATAGGTTGATAAATGAGGAAATCGAAAGACAAAATTATGAGTGGGAAAGAAGCAGTCCCTTCCCACATCATGTCACAGATGAACTGTGGATTAAAAAAACTCCCTCCTTGAGTAATGGTTAGTAGGTGCTTATTTGTATTACAAAAACTATTGTATACATAGCAGTTTACACAGCCTACTGAACTGTTACCTGGCCTTCTTGGTACCACTGGGTTGAGGTACTCTAGCAACAATTTTAACAGGGGTGGGTATATTAAGGAATAGGAGGACTTCTGTTACCTTGAGGGAAGTTAGTTGTGTCTGATCTCACTGAGTAATTATATTAGGACAAAAGTAGAGGAGGTGTTGAGCTTAATTGACTCAATAGGCACAGAGCAGATGACTGCATGTAACACTTATTGGATATTGGATACTGGCCACATTTACTAGGGTACACGATATTTGGGTACTAGAACCAGTGTGACCAACCCATCATGTAAGAGCACATTAAGCAGAGTACATTTAACCTTTGTTTGGCCAAGCCTGGTTTTTATAATAATAATAATGTAATAATTTTCTTTATTGGTGAGTAATGTTGGGCCGAGCCAAACCCGAACTTTGGTGGGTGATTCTGCCTCTGGGGGCACCTCCAACTCCTCACCCACCCAGGGCGAAGGGGGCCCATCTGTCAAGCATAAGCAGAAAATGGGGCATAAATAAACAGAAATGGGGCAGAAATAAGCAGAATTGGGGCTTCGAGAAAATTGTGATGGTGGGTGTGGGGGGGTGCAGAGTGTGCAGCAGGAAGTAATATACCTCACCTCCCATCATCTGGTCCCTGGTCAGTGTTCAGCATTTTGCTGGCAGTGCTGGCACTAGGAGTGTCCTCACTTATGGGAGAAGCGGCCATCTTTCTATGGTCCGAGCCATAGCACATTTGAAAGCCGGAATGCTGACCAGGGACCAGATGGCTGGGCTCAGGTGAGTTACAGTGCTTCCTGCTGTACACTGTACGTAGGTAAGCTTTTCCGTGTTCGGGCCAAACTCCGAATTTGAACAAGAACATCTGTCTGAAGTCTGTGTTTTGGTTTGGGAACCTGAACTTGCAAAGTTTGGTATGAACCCGAACTTTGCGGTTCGGGTTCGCCCAACACTATTGGTAAGTGTTGCAAATTTATTATTTATAATTATTGGGTTGCATTACACCTAGAGCTAGGTGAGTTGGTTTCTCACACAAATGGGATTTAAAAGGGAATCTACTTGACTGGCATTCACCAGAAATCACCGGACAATGGGAAAATGCTCCAAAAGGAGAACTAGTAAAACTGACATATGTTCCTACCAAATTGTGTGCATCAATGGATGACACTACAATACTTTTCTACTACTCATCGTTAAACCAACATTTTATAGTGAAGGTATAGATCAGTGATTCTCATAGTTTTGTTTCCTGGGGCCCAGCAAACACCAAACTTTGAGACAAAGAGACATCATCCATAAAATCCCTCTCTCCTCTCGCTAATACTAAACCTAATGAATCTAAGTATGTTACATTATTATTCCTTTTTGTTCTTACAGGTGACTACCCCAAGATACCAAGACCCCAAATGAACAACCAATACATATCATGAGCATTTCCATTATGGATGTCTCCGCCGGCTCATTGCTAAACTTTTTGGCACAACAACATATTTAACCATGAACAAACATTATTTATATAAGGATTATTTATTATTATTGCTGTAAATAGTTATTTTCATTGGTGGTGTTATATATTTATATAAAATAAAATTATTACCATTTATTGTTCTATTTTATACCAAAATGAATTGACCAGTCAAACTTTAACCGAGCCATTATAGACGGAGAAAGCGCTAAAGTGACTGCAATTTAGCGTTAATTGCTCCATAGAAATGGTTGCAACGATCAAGCGATGAACGAAAATTCGTAGGCTGTTTCGTTTCGGCTGATGCTTTGTATTACAAAAACTATTGTATACATAGCAGTTTAAACAGCCTACTGAACTGTTTCCAGGCCTTCTTGGTACCATTGGGTTGAGGTACACTAACAACAATTTGAACAGGGGTGGGTATATTAAGGAATAGGAGGACTTCTGTTAGTTGTGTCTGATCTCACTGAGTATTTATATTTGGACAAAAGTAGAGGAGGTGTTGAGCTTAATTGACTCAATAGGCAAAGAGCAGATGACTGCATGTAACACTTATTGGATATTGGATACTGGGCACATTTACTAGGGTACACGATATTTGGGTGTGGAAATGGGTGAGTGGATTCCTGTCAAACTTTAAAATTAATTTGCTGGCAGCTTATCTGATGCAGTGTAACCGAGCCATTATAGACAGAGAAACCGCTAAAGTGACTGCAATTTAGCGTTAATTGCTCCATAGAAATGGTTGCAACAATCAAGGGATGAAGGAAAATTGGTAGGCTGTTTCGTTTCAGCTGGTTAAAAATTTCTTGTTTATCGATTGATTGTTGAGTGTGTAAACAGAGATCGCCCTCAAAAAATGTGTTTTGCTATGAGATCTAGCGATTGACCAACAAATCAACAAGTCGCTCAATCGCAGAAGATTTGTATGGTCAGTCGCTGAGCAAACAGCAAATTTATCTGCTTGTGTAAACCTTGTATAAGTCCCATGCTGTCTCTTCGATCTGGTCAGCTAAAGGAAGCGCAATTCCTTATTTTTCTCTGCTGCCCCCAGGGCCTCCCTGTCATCCTAACCAAAGATCAAAGCCCTCTGTTAGTGATAGGCAAAGTGAAGCCCTTCACACTGTTATTGAAGCCCAACTGGCTTCAATGCAATGCACACAGTGTGCTGGCTGTCACGGACCGGGTGGAGCGGACTCAGGTGTGGATCCGCTTTAACCGTGGGACCGATGGCGGGTACCGTGTCAGGGGAGCGGAGTCTAAGGGGCCACCGGTATTCACCAGAGTCCACCGCAAGGCAGGTTGGTCTTGTGCGGCGAGTGACCCCCAGGTCGCTACCCCCCAACAGCGGCCCAGTCCCACAGTCAGCCGAGGTTCAGCGAGGTACATAAGTGGCAGGCAAAAGGCGTAGTAAGTACAGGCAGAGGTCAGGGCTGGCAGCACAGGTTCGCAGTAAAGGTGAGTAGCTGAGGTCGGGGCAGGCAGCGAAGGTTCAGAATCGGGTACAGGCAGAGGTCGGTACACGGGTGAGAAATCCAAGAATGTCTGACTTTCAACAAGCATGGAGAGACCAAGATCCGGCACTGAAGGAAGGAAGTGCCTCTTTAAATAGGGGAAGAGGATGCAGGATTGGATGACCAAACACCAATCAGTGCTGTACAGGCCCTTTAAATCTCAGGAAGCCAGTGCGCTTGCCCTCTAGTGGACGGAGACGTGCGCGCACCTGAGCATGTGAGGAGGAAGCATGGGGGGAAGGGCGGCAGCTGGATGCATCCATGAGGGAAGTGCTGCAAGATGGATGACGGCTGCATGCAGCCATGGAGGTAAGTGCCTTGCTGTGAGACGGGCGTGCAGCGCTCGCCCTAACACTGGCATAACTCAGCCCAACCACTGATATCACGGGGACAGCTTTATTTTATTATTTTTCTGGCAATAATGCTTCATTCATCAAGAAGGAAAAAAATCAAAACATTGCCATGTGTAGCTGTAGCCTGTTGGTAGCTCACCAGGAGAGAGCTGGGGAGCACTGGTATTCCAACAAGTCATACAACTACCATTATTGGTACTTGAGCTTCCCCACAGTGCTATCTATGGGGCCAGCTTGTGAGAAGCAGAGAAACGTGAAGCTTTGTGAGCAATCTTCTGCCCAATCCTCCAACAAGAAGCATTAAAAATTGATAAAATGTGCCCTGAAGTTCCAATATTCGCACCTATGGGCTGATTAGAGCGCCTGCAGATGTGATCCTCCAGCTGAAGCCACTGTTTAAGCAGGTTTCAGTAGGTGGCTAAATCGTCATGGGACCTGCGTCAAGTGTTGCCATTGCTGGCCAGCAAGTGCTTGCAATGTTGAGCTGGGTTGATTACTTACAGTAGACGTTTAACTGTGTTTAACTGTGATTTTTGAAGGAATGTCCTGGGATTTCCCAGAAAAATTATATATTGTTTTTTCAGTCTGGTCTTTAACATGAAATGCCTTGTTTGTAATTTTTTTTGTGTATTCTCAAAATGTTGGGATTAAATATGTGCAAAAAATAATAAAGAAATTCAATTTTTACATTTTGTTGAGTTTTCTTGTAACAAAAAATGTAAATTTTTAATAAAATCATATTCTGTGTAAGCCCCATTCCTCACGGTTACAGAGGTAGCACATAAGTATCTCTAGACACCTTTTCCTGCCCGGGAGATACCCCAAACTGAAATGCGCTTCCGTATATTTTTAAATATAATATAAACTACTATGCTCACCGTGTTTTCCAAGAAAAACAACCCTAAACCCTACAAACTATATGTTCTCTGGATGTACACACTTCAAGCTTTCTAGGCGTACCAAGCCTGTTGTCGTGGGTGTAGTTTTCTGGATGCAAACCCTCAGGAATTCACTGGTTGCACAACGTTTCCCTTAAAATGGTATATTTTGCCATCCTCTGTTGACAGGCCATTTTCACCGTTTTGTGCCATGTATTTTTAACTGTGATTTTTGCAGGGATTTCCAGGAATATTGCATATTGTTTTTTTCGTTAAGTTGAGCCTTTAACATGAAATGTCCTGTTTGAAATTTTTTACGTGCTTTCATAATAATTTTGTATAAATATAAAAACAATATTTTCTTGTGTGTTTTTCATATTTTTTTTGGAAAACTATATTGTGTGGGAAATCCTCATTCCTCCTGATTACAACGGTACCCCATATGTATCAGAAGCCCCCTGGTCCTGTCCAGGAGACCCTCCCAAAATGAAAAGAGAGCTTTATGACATTTTCGACTGAAATACAACTACTATGTGCACTATCAAGAATTACATTGAAAACAAAATGGTGGGGGTCCCCCATTCCTTAAAAATCTTTAAGGGTTAAACCCTTAAAAAAAAGTAAAACATGTGCGTGGGGTCCCCCTATCCAAGCATAAACAGCATGGGTACCAGCTATGGGGGCTTGTAGACCAGGGCACAGGGGCCAGCCTGGGTGGCCCCCCGCCTCTAAAGGCTACAAGCCCATACAGCCCTCGCAGGCCGTGGGCTCTTCTGCCTCCCCCCCGGGCTTGGGGAAGGCAGGTAATGGGGGCCAGGTGTTAATGGCAAGCTCCAGCCAGCCATCCCCTCAAGCCTTGTGAACTGGTGTAAGGGTCTCATGGACCCCTTCCCAGTTCAAAAGCAATTACATGTAAAAAAACACACCTACATCGTTGAGCAATTTTTTTTCTTTGCTTACCTCCAAACTTCTGTCGCCCATTACCCACTGCTGTCCCTGACAGCTGATCGATGAAAGCCTGGTGGGTGGGTGGGGCAGAGGACTGCCCCTTAATCCGCCCTCCACCAATCACTACCTCATCCGACTGCTCTGCCGGTATCAGAAGACGGCTTTTAAACTGTAAGAGTGGGATGATGTCATTCTGCTCTTATTATAAATGCCTCCCCCCGTGCAGTAGGCGGCAGCGCTGTCAGAAGCGGGGAGAAGGGGCATGTTTCAGGTCTTCTCCTGTCGATGGAAGGGCCTGGGGGGGTCATCGGAGGCCATCCGGATAAAGAGGCGACCCGCAAGGAGGTGAGCTTGCTTTTTTTTTCTTCTTTTTTTAAGCCTAGGGAAATGTCAGCTTTTTGAGTCTCACATAGTTGGCACTTAAAGTGGACCAAAACCCATTGAACTTGTGAAATACATTTGGCCAAAGCCCCTGTCAATACTCTCTTCTTGGGGTGTAGAACTTTTTTTTTATTTTTGCAATCCTTCAGCCAAAGCCACCACAGGGCAGGACAGAGAGTCTAGAGCAGCAAAGCCGCCGTTAGCAACGCTACAGTGATGGGTGCAGAGCTGTCATTGCACATAAGCCACCAAGCACAGCCGCTGGCAGCTCAATGCAAGGAACTGTTTTCTGCTGGACCAGCCGGGCAACTACACTACCCCCTGCCCAGAATGGAAAAGCAGGAGTTCCCGAGCAGCACCCACCCTCACAAGGGGGCACAAGGGACTGACGTTCCAGTAAGTAGGCAGGTACCAGACAAACACCAGTCCAGATTTTGTGCCCATTGGCCTTCACCACACTTAATCCAGCCCTGTAGAGAGCCCCCGGATTATATTTATTAATCTGCACTAGACAGGCACCATTGTAGGACACAGAAAACCACTACACAGTGCAGAGGCTGATGTCATTGATTGACAGAGGCAGCACTGCCACATGTGCAGGTGTGTGCAGCAGTTTCCTGTGTACCCCATTTCAGCAACAAGCAGAGTTTGTCATGTGACTGCCTAAGGTAGGTTTTGTTGAGGGGGGGGTGTTGGAGATACTGTACAACAGACTTAGTCTATGCTAGAGTGACTTTTGCTAGGTTTTATTGCAGTTTGCAGCTATTGCAGGTTGTGACACTAGATGGCGCTGTTACCAATGCACAGCTGTAAATTTTCTATATATTTTTCTGCTGTGTTGTTACTTCCGGCATATCGAGCTGTAATCTTTAACACTGCTAGTTCTCTCTACCTGTCTTTGTTTTTAAGCCAACATTTAAGGTGACATTCTCTTACTGCATTCATGTTCCAGTAAAGCCAGTTCCTGTTATACCACTATTGTCTATTTGGATTGCAACTCTGCTGCACCCAGCACTCACACGCTGCAACAGGTGGGGAATTTAGCTGCAGGGCAGGCTTACATATTGTAGGGTCCTGGGGTGGGAGATGTGTATGCTTGCTACATCGGCAGCTGCTTGTTTTCTTGCAGCGGGGAACCACCCTGTGCTGGGGGCTATTGTGGGGGCAATTGAGTTCCCACTACTGTATGGAATGGCTCTGGTAGACTACTGTCCAAAGCCCAACATTTGACCTGTAGCCCAGATTCTAAGGGCAACAGGATTGGATGCAGGGAATCCTGAGGACGTTTAACTTGGGAATCAAGGGACAGGAAAGACAAACAGAGGTCACCCAATTGCCAAGTGAGGTCAGAGAGGCAAATGCTATTAATTGCATGATCAAACCCATAAGAAAAAGCCAGAGGCTGCCAGGTGTGGTTTGTGTTCGGTATCCGGAGCAAGACTCATGGACAGATTCGGGGATGGTCAGAATCCAAAGGCAGCAAGAGTCGTGGTCCGATAGCCAAGGCTAAAGTTGGCATTGTATTGTGACGGGTGGAAACCATGGTCAACACTACACATAGAAAACATTAAAGCCCTGTCAGTGTAATAGGCTCCTGATAGTGATAGAAACTTTATTAAAACCAGTTAGATGCATAACTTGGGGATCATTACATCATGATTCCACATGATGGCAGTGTTGCCTAAGGAATGAACATAACTAATAATAAATAGTCTAGAGTTCCTTTAAATTTAGATAAATAGTGACTTAGCCAGGTGGCAATGGCAACATTACCTGCCCTGCCATTGGTTGGGCCTCGCAACTTAGTTTGTTAAGGCAACAATACAGAGGATATATAAGGGAAAACCCAACCCTTCTAGAGTGTTCTATGCTAAGACCACGCTTGAAGAGGGGAAGTGTTAATGTAGTAGAGGAGTAACAGCCATGGAAGAAACCTGTGGATTGTACTGATTGCTGTAACTAGAGATGAGCGAATCGATTCAGACGAACCCAAATTCGTTCCGAATTTCATGAAAAATTTGATTCTGAACGAATCCAATTTTCCCAGCCATCCGATCTATCGAAGTTTTCCTTTAAACTCCATTTATTTCAATTACAGGCATTCTAAAATGGTGGATGAACATGTCCAGACATATCCCCTGGGGCAAGTTATCATGGGAAGGTCACATGCAGCCTATCAGCAGCCAGGAAGCCCGGTGACGTCACCGTGCTATATAAACGGCAGCCATTTTCCTTTTGCGCATTTCAGCCTTGCATTCCAGAAACAGCGGTGGTTGCTGCAGACAGAAGGCAGACAGAACCAGGGAAAGATAGGGAAAGACAGGGAAAAATCGGGAACGATCCAGGCAGGGACAGTGAGAGGGAAAGCTTTTTTTTATTTTCATTTGCCAGATCAGTTTTCAATCGGTGTTCTTTGTGCTGTAAATATTCCTTGCCACTGTGCATCCCATCTTGGCAGTGGCATATTTAACCCTATTTGTTATACACAAGCATTTCTCATAACTGGATTAGTTTTAATTTTTTTTTCTGCTTTAAAAACCCCAGGCCACATGGCCATTCCATTTCCCTATCTTTTATACTAAATCAGCTTGTTCAGCTTCAGATTTATTAAGCTATTGCATTTTGATTTGGTTTTTGGCCTCCTGTAAAAACCCAAGCCCACATGGGCATCCCAAACCAGCACATGTGACCCTATCTTTATTACTAAATCAGCTTGTTAGGCCTTAGCTTTATTAAGCTATTGCATTTTGAATTGCTTTTGTCTGCTTTAAAACCCCAGCCCACATGGGCATCCCAAACCAGCACGTGTGACCCTATCTTTTATACTAAATCACCTTGTTCATCCTCAGCTTTATTAAGCTATTGCATTTTGAATTGGTTTTTGTCTGCTTTAAAAACACCAGCCCGCATGGGCATCCCAAACCAGCACATGTGACCCTATCTTTTATACTAAATCAGCTTGTTCAGCCTCAGCTTTATTAAGCTATTGCATTTTGAATTGGTTTTTGTCTGCTTTAAAAACACCATCCCACATGGGCATCCCAAACCAGCACATGTGACCCTATCTTTTATACTAAATCAGCTTGTTCAGCCTCAGCTTTATTAAGCTATTGTATTTTGTATTGGTTTTTTCCTGCTGTCAAAACACCAGGCCGCAGGGTATCCCAAACCACCACGTTGCACCCTATCTGTTATACTAAATAAGCTTGTTCATCCTCAGCTTTATTAAGCTATTGCATTTTGAATTGTTTTTTGTCCTGCTGTCAAAACACCAGGCCGCAGGGTATCCCAAACCTGCACGTTGCACCCTATCTGTTATACTAAATAGGCTTGTTCATCTTCAGCTTTATTAAGCTTTTGCATTTTGAATTGGTTTTTGGCCTCCTGTAAAAACCCAAGCCCACATGGGCATCCCAAACCAGCACATGTGACCCTATCTTTTATACTAAATCAGCTTGTTCGGCCTCAGCTTTATTAAGCTATTGCATTTTGAATTGGTTTTTGTCCTGCTGTCAAAACACCAGCCCACATGGGCATCCCAATCCAGCACATGTGACACTATCTTTTATACTAAATCAGCTTGTTCAGCCTCAGCTTTATTAAGCTATTGCATTTTGAATTGGTTTTTGTCTGCTTTAAATACCCCAGCCCACATGGGCATCCCAATCCAGCATATGTGACCCTATGTTTTATACTAAATCAGCTTGTTCAGCCTCAGCTTTTGTTAAGCTATTGTATTTTGAATTGGTTTTTGTCCTGCTGTCAAAACACCAGGCCGCAGGGTATCCTAAGCAACCACGTTGCACCCTATCTGTTATACTAAATAAACTTGTTCATCCTCAGCTTTATTAAGCTATTGCATTTTGAATTGGTTTTGTCCTGCTGTCAAAACACCAGGCCGCAGGGTATCCCAAACCTGCACGTTGCACCCTATCTGTTATACTAAATAGGCTTGTTGATCCTCAGCTTTATTAAGCTATTGCATTTTGAACTGGTTTTGTCCTGCTGTCAAAACACCAGGCCGCAGGGTATCCAAAACCACCACGTTGCACCCTATCTTTTATACTAAATAAGCTTGTTCAGCCTCAGCTTAATTAAGCTTTCGCATTTTGAATTGGTTTTTGTCCTGCTGTCAAAACACTAGGCCGCAGGGTATCCCGAACCTGCACGTTGCACCCTATCTGTTATACTAAATAAGCTTGTTCAGCCTCAGCTTTATTAAGCTATTGCATTTTGAATTGTTTTTTGTCCTGCTGTCAAAACTCCAGGTCGTAGGGTATCCCAAACCACCACGTTGCACCCTATCTGTTATACTAAATAAGCTTGTTCAGCCTCAGCTTTATTAAGCTATTGCATTTTGAATTGGTTTTTCTCCTGCTGTCAAAACACCAGGCCGCAGGGTATCCCAAACCAGCACGTTGCACCCTATCTGTTATACTAAATAAGCTTGTTCAGCCTCAGCTTTATTAAGCTATTGCATTTTGAATTGTTTTTTGTCCTGCTGTCAAAACACCAGGCCACAGGGTATCCCAAACCACCACGTTGCACCCTATCTGTTATACTAAATAAGCTTGTTCAGCCTCAGCTTTATTAAGCTATTGCATTTTGAATTGGTTTTTGTCCTGCTGTCAAAACACCAGGCCGCAGGGTATCCCATATTGCTAATTTTCATAGTATCTGGTGCAGAGAAGCACCTATTGCGCATTTCAAATACATAAAAATGTCAGGCAGACAAGTGCCAGGATGTTAAAAGAGGAGTGGCAGAGGCCAAGATTCAGCAGGCAGAGGTCGCAGCAGACTAGGGGCGAATGGCAGCAGGAGTCACGGTGAGAGACCTGATCTGCCAGTATCTGCTAGCGGTCGTGTCTCCACCAGTAACGCATCTGCCGTGGTAGATTGGTTAACGCGGTCATCCACATCATCACAAGTTACATCTGAGACCCCCAGTCTAGGGTCGGCAGGTTCCTCTGATACAACCCTGAGTTGGCATACCCCGAAAGCAGTCCCTGTCCTCCCATTGCCTCTGTCCTACGCCGTTCCCTCCCCCAGCGACGTATATCCTATGCTTTGGGTTCAGCTCCACTCTTTAGTGAGGAGGACGATCAGATAGAGGACAGTCAGCAGCTACTGCCCAGCCAAGAAATGGAGGTGGCTTCTTTAGCTAGGCAGACAAATAGTGATGTGGAGAATGTCGTGGGTGTTGCGAGCGTTCCAGCTCCTGCGCCAGACACTGTTGAGGAAACCGAGAACATCAGTGAAGTGCAGCCACAACTCGGTGATGATGATGATGATGATGAAGAAGCCGATCGCACTTGGGAGCCGGGTGCAGAGGGGGCTTCATCGTCATCATCAGGAGAAGAGGGGTGCAGGTTGCCCCGGAGTCAGCAGCTGAGGCAGCAAGGTGTTAGCAGCATGGTTGGCAGTCAACATGGGGGGCACAATTGTAAAGCCTGGAGCCAAATGGGGCCGGACCGGGGTAGAGCACCTGCTGCACAGCAGGCTACCTTATCGGGAGGTAGTGGAGCAGGGGTTCCTGGAGTTGGCGACAGTAGCAGTGAATCAGTGCAGCCTGTTGGTCGGAAAAGTAGCTACTTGGCAGTGTGGCAGTTTTTCCTGAAGCATCCGCAGGAGGGTAACATGGCCACATGCAAGATATATAGGCAGAAGGTGAAGCGTGGCCAGGGCCCAAATGTTGGCACCACGGCCCTGCGTCAACATATGATGCATCACCATAAAGCGGCCTGTGAGAACCGAGGCTCTGAAGAGGTGGCCCAGCCTGCTTCCTCACCAAGTGGCACGCCGCTCCCAATTTCTGCCAGCCAAGGCTCCAGCACATCAGCCGAAGGCAGCTGTGCGTCATACCCATCCTCTGTCGCTCCTGATGCTCCTGCTCCTCCTCCTCCTCTAAGTCATGCATCCCGCCAGCAATCCATCAGCGAAGCCATGTCCAAGAGACAGCAGTATGCGCCCATTCATCCTACGTCGCAGAAGCTGAATGTGCTCCTGTCCAAGTTGCTGGTGCTGCAGTCGCTCCCTTTTCAGGTGGTGGACTCTGCACCTTTCAGAGAACTGATGGCTTGTGCCGAGCCGAGGTGGAGAGTCCCAAGCCGTCATTTCTTTGCCAAGAAGGCAGTACCAGCGCTGCACACTTTTGTTGAACAGAAGGTGGGCCAGTCCTTGAGCCTGTCGGTGTGTAGCAAAGTGCATGGCAGCGCCGACATCTGGAGCTGTAACTACGGTCAGGGACAGTACATGTCATTTACGGCCCACTGGGTGAATGTGGTCCCTTTGCAGCAGCAGCAGCAGCAACTTGGACAGGTCACGCCGCTTCGGCCTCCGCGCTCCCTGGCCGTTGTGCCTGTGACACCGTGCGACTCGGCCTCCTCATCCTCCGCCATCTCCTCACCCTCCACTGTAGGCTCAAGTCTCAGTGCCCCTCCAGTCTACCATGTGTGCAGGGCACGGAGGTGTCACGCTGTGCTTCACATGGTTTGTCTTGGCGAGTCACACAGGGGAGGAACTGCTTACATTTATTCATCACGAAATCCAAACATGGCTTACTCCAAGAAAACTTAAAATGGGAATCATGGTTACCGACAATGGGAAGAACATTTTGTCTGCGCTGCGACAAGGAAGCCTGACCCATGCGCCCTGCATGGCTCACGTCTTCAATCTGGTTGTCAAGCGGTTTCTGAAGTGTTCCCCCCATCTGCAAGACATCCTAACAACTTCAAGGAAACTTTGCATGCACTTCAGCCACTCATACACCGCTAAACACACCCTTCTTGAGCTACAGTGTCAGAACGGTAGCCCCCAACATAGTCTGATTTGCGAAGTTTCCACCCATTGGAATTCCACCCTTCACATGTTGGACCGATTATATGAACAGAGAAAAGCCATCACGGATTTCCTGATGATCCAAGCGGATAGGGGGACTCCCCTGTGTAACTTCAATGTCAACCAGTGGCAGCTCATACTTGACACCTGCTGTTTGCTCAGGCAAAGACACTTTATTTTTCAGTCGGCAGGATTACAGAATGAACGACGTGATTCCACTGCTTCATGTACTACAGCACATGTTGGAAACCATGGCTGGTCAGGGCACTGGAGACATGGGGTCTACATCTTACGGCCACATGAACCCCGTTGGAGCTGAACTGGAGGAGGAGGAGGAAGAGGAGGAGGAGTGGCACAGTGAAGCACAGTTTAGGCTTGGCGAAATGGCTGGTTTATCTAGTCAGCGGACAGGAGAGGAGGAGCAGGAGCAGCCAGAGGAGCTAGAGGGTTGTGAGGTAGGCGAGACAGAGGACCCAGACACACCGTGGCAGTATGCAGTGGAGATGGAGACAGGTAGTCTCTCCGAGTCACTTGCGTAAATGGCAGGAAGCATGCTCACGTGCTTGCATGGTGACCACAGAATTGTTTCCATTTGTCGGCGGGATGACTTCTGGCTCTCCACCTTATTGGACAAACTGAGCGACTACAAGTACATTCTACGTAGTCAGTTGGCCGATGCCTATCTGCGCCATGGTCCTCTGCGCTCACCTTCCATTGCCATGGCTGCTGGGGGGGTTGGCAGGAGCAGCAGCAGCAGCTCCATCAGCAGCAGCCTCAGTCTTCAGTCGCTAATGAGTAGCTTTCTACACCCGCATAGTGAGGCTACTCATAAAGACCTGGAGCAGGACCTGAACCAGCAGGTCATGTCATACCTTGACATGACCATGCCAACACACCTTGAGGATCCGCTGGACTTCTGGGCAGCCAAACTTGGCTTGTGGCCGCAACTGGCAGAGTTTGCCCTGGAAAAGCTATCCTGCCCGGCAAGTAACGTGCCATCTGAGCAGGTGTTTAGTGAGGCGGGGGCCATAGTTACGGCGAGGAGAACTCGTCTGTCAACTAAAAATGTGGAGAGACTCACCTTTGTGAAAATGAATCAGGGATGGATCAGCCAGGATTTCCACCCACCAATGGCTGATGCATGCGACTAGATTCAGCATGGTGCCACGTTTTACACTTTCCAAATGGTGCAAAACATATTTATGTCTTTAGGCCAATTTTTGGGCTCTTGCTGATGCCAACTTCAGGGTGTGCCTTTCAGCCAATTTTGGGCCTCCTACTGCTGCTGCTGCTGCCAACTGCAGTGTGCCTTTCAAGCTATGTTTGGGCTTATGCTGCTGCTGCTTGCAACTCCAGGGTGTGATTCATCCAATTTTTGGCCTCCTGCTGACAACTCCAGTATCTCTTTAAAGCAATGTTTGGGCTCCTGCTGCTGCTTGCAACTCCAGGGTGTGATTCATCCAATTTTTGGGCTCCTGCAGCCAACTCCAGTGTCTCTTTCAAGCTATGTTTGGGCTCCTGCTGCTGCTTGCAACTCCAGGGTGTGATTCATCTAATTTTTGGCCTCCTGCAGCCAACTCCAGTGTCTCTTTAAAGCAATGTTTGGGCTCCTGCTGCTGCTTGCAACTCCAGGGTGTGATTCATCCAATTTTTGGGCTCCTGCTTGCAACTCCAGGATGTGAGTCATCCAAGTTTTGGGCTCCTGAAGCCTAGGGATGAGCGAATCGATCCGGACGAACCCGGATTCGATCCGAATTTCATGAAAAATTTGATTCGAATCGAATCCGAATTTCCCCGTGCTTCGATCGCTCGAAGTTTTCCTTTAACATCCATTTATTTACATTACAGGCATTCTAAGATGGCGGACGGGACATGTCCAGACATCTACCCCGCACCAATGCAGCCTATCAGCAGCCAGCAAGCCCGGTGACGTCACAGCGCTATTTAAGGCGGCGGACATCTTGCTTTTCCTTGTTTCTCTATTGCATTCGTGAGAGACAGGATGCTGCTGTAGTGAGGGAGAGACAGAGAGCCAGGGACAGACAGGGACAGGCAGGAGACAGGCAGGAGACAGGCAGAAAGTCAGCGAGAAGCAGGGAAAGTTAGGAAAAATCGGAGGCAGTCACAGGGAGATTTTTTTTTTTTCATCCAGCCTGAGTGTTACTGGCTGGCTTACTGGCTTTGTTAGCGTTTTCAGGCTGCTTATACACTTACTGTGCATATATACTGAACTGATCTCAAGTCTGCTGTGAGGCATCCCATTCTGTGACTACACCAGCCTCTATTTACTATAACCCTTTGCACTTATTCTAAAAGTAATTTGGCCTGTTAAAGACACTTTTGCTGTGCATAGTAGTACTGCTCCCAGGTGCACTCCAGTTGGGGCATCCCATTCTGTGACTACACAAGCCTCTATTTACTACTATAACCCTTTGCACTTATTCTAATAGAAATTTGGCCTGATAAACACACTTTTGCTGTGCATAGTACTACTGCTCACAGGTGCACTGCTGGCTGTTGGGGCATCCCATTCTGTGACTACACCAGCCTCTATTTGCTACTATAACCCTTTGCACTTATTCTAATAGAAATTTGGCCTGATAAACACACTTTTGCTGTCCATAGTACTACTGCTCACAGGTGCACTGCTGGCTGTTGGGGCATCCCATTCTGTGACTACACAAGCCTCTATTTACTACTATAACCCTTTGCACTTATTCTAATAGAAATTTGGCCTGATAAACACACTTTTGCTGTGCATAGTACTACTGCTCACAGGTGCACTGCTGGCTGTTGGGGCATCCCATTCTGTGACTACACCAGCCTCTATTTACTACTATAACCCTTTGCACTTATTCTAATAGAAATTTGGCCTGATAAACACACTTTTGCTGTGCATAGTACTACTGCTCACAGGTGCACTGCTGGCTGTTGGGGCATCCCATTCTGTGACTACACAAGCCTCTATTTACTACTATAACCCTTTGCACTTATTCTAATAGAAATTTGGCCTGATAAACACACTTTTGCTGTGCATAGTACTACTGCTCACAGGTGCACTCCTGTTGGGGCATCCCATTCTGTCACTACAGAAGCCTCTATTTACTACTATAACCCTTTGCACTTATTCTAATAGAAATTTGGCCTGATAAACACACTTTTGCTGTGCATAGTACTACTGCTCACAGGTGCACTGCTGGCTGTTGGGGCATCCCATTCTGTGACTACACCAGCCTCAAATTACTATAACCCTTTGCACTTATTCTAAAAGTAATTTGGCCTGATAAAGACACTTTTGCTGTGCATAGTAGTACTGCTCCCAGGTGCACTCCGGTTGGGGCATCCCATTCTGTGACTACACAAGCCTCTATTTACTACTATAACCCTTTGCACTTATTCTAAAAGTAATTTGGCCTGATAAAGACACTTTTGCTGTGCATAGTACTACTGCTCACAGGTGCACTGCTGGCTGTTGGGGCATCCCATTCTGTGACTACACCAGCCTATATTTACTACTATAACCCTTTGCACTTATTCTAATAGAAATTTGGCCTGATAAACACACTTTTGCTGTGCATAGTACTACTGCTCACAGGTGCACTGCTGGCTGTTGGGGCATCCCATTCTGTGACTACATAAGCCTATATTTACTACTATAACCCTTTGAACTTATTGTAATAGAAATTTGGCCTGATAAAGACACTTTTGCTGTGCATAGTACTACTGCTCACAGGTGCACTCCTGTTGGGGCATCCCATTCTGTGACTACACAAGCCTCTATTTACTACTATAACCCTTTGCACTTATTCTAATAGAAATTTGGCCTGATAAACACACTTTTGCTGTGCATAGTAGTACTGCTCCCAGGTGCACTCCGGTTGGGGCATCCCATTCTTTGACTACACCAGCCTCTAGGGGGTTCTTAAAATATCACCTGCTACCACGCCAGTTAGACTATGTTGGGCAGACAAGTGCCTGGAAGTGAAAAGAGGAGTGGCAGAGGCCAAGATTCCGCAGGCAGAGGTCGCAGCAGACTGGGGGCCAGTAGCAGCAGGAGTCACGCTGAGAGACCTAATCTGCCAGTATCTGCTAGCGGTCAGGTCTCCACCAGTAACGCATCTGCCGTGGTAGATTGGTTGACGCGCTCATCAACAACATCATCACAACTTACGTCTGAGACCCCCAGTCTAGGGTCGGTAGGTTCCTCTGACACAACCCTGAGTTGGCATGCCCAGAGAGCAGTCCCTGTCCTCCCATTGCCTCTGTCCTATGCCGTTCCCTCCCCCAGCGAGGTATCCTATGCTTTGGGTTCAGCTCCACTCTTTAGTGAGGAGGACGATCAGATAGAGGACAGTCAGCAGCTACTGCCCAGCCAAGAAATGGAGGTGGCTTCTTTAGCTAGGCAGACAAATAGTGATGTGGACAGTGTCGTGGGTGCTGCGAGCGTTCCAGCTCCTGCGCCAGACACTGTTGACGAATCCACGAACATCAGTGACGTACAGCAACAACTCGGTGATAATGATGATGGCGATGAAGCCGATCGCACTTGGGAGCCGGGTGATGAAGGGGCTTCATCATCATCATCAGGAGAAGAGGGGCGTAGGTTGCCCCGGAGTCAGCAGCTCAGGCAGCAAGGTGTTAGCAGCATGGTTGGCAGGTAGCATGGGGGCACAATTGTAAAGCCTGGAGCCAAACGGGGCCGGGGTAGAGCACCTGCTGCGCGGCAGGCTACCTTATCGGGAGGTAGTGGGGCAGGGGTTCCTGGAGTTGGCAACAGCAGCAGTGAATCAGTGAGGCCAGGGGGTGGGAAAAGTAGCTACTCGGCAGTGTGGCAGTTTTTCCTGAAGCATCCGCAGGAGGATAACATGGCCACATGCAAGATATGTAGGCAGAAGGTGAAGCGTGGCCAGGGTCCAAATGTTGGCACCACGGCCCTGCGTCAACATATGCAGCGTCACCATAAAGCGGCCTGGGAGAACCTAGGCTCCGGAGAGGTGGGCCAGACTGCTTCCTCACCGAGTGGCACGCCGCTCCCAATTTCTGCCAGCCAAGGCTCCAGCACCTCAGCCGAAGGCAGCTGTGCGTCATACCCATCCTCTGTCCCTCCTGCTCCTCCTCCTCCTCCTCCAAGCCATGCATCCCTCCAGCAATCCATCAGCGAAGCCATGTCCAAGAGACAGCAGTATGCGCCCACTCATCCTACGGCGCAGAAGCTGAATGTGCTCCTGTCCAAGCTGCTGGTGCTGCAGTCGCTCCCTTTTCAGGTGGTGGACTCTGCACCTTTCAGAGAACTGATGGCTTGTGCCGAGCCGAGGTGGAGAGTCCCAAGCCGCCATTTCTTTGCCAAGAAGGCAGTACCAGCGCTGCACACTTTTGTTGAACAGAAGGTGGGCCAGTCCTTGAGCCTGTCGGTGTGTAGCAAAGTGCATGGCAGCGCCGACGTCTGGAGCTGTAACTACGGTCAGGGACAGTACATGTCGTTTACGGCCCACTGGGTGAATGTGGTCCCTTTGCAGCAGCAACTTGGACAGGTCACACCGCTTCGGGCCTCCGCGTTCCCTGCCCGTTGTGCCTGTGACACTGTGCGACTCGGCCTCCTCATCCTCCGCCATCTCCTCACCCTCCACTGTAGGCTCAAGTCTCAGTGCCCCTCCAGTCTACCATGTGTGCAGGGCACGGAGGTGTCACGCAGTGCTTCACATGGTTTGTCTTGGCGAACGGAGTCACACAGGGGAGGAACTGCTTAAAATTATTCATCAGCAAATCCAAACATGGCTTACTCCAAGAAAACTTAAAATGGGAATCATGGTTACCGACAATGGGAAGAACATTTTGTCTGTGCTGCGCCAAGAAAGCCTGACCCATGCCCCCTGCATGGCTCACGTCTTCAATCTGGTTGTCAAGCAGTTTCTGAAGTGTTCCCCCCATCTGCAAGACATCCTAACAACTTCAAGGAAACTTTGCATGCACTTCAGCCACTCCTACACCGCCAAACACACCCTTCTTGAGCTACAGCGTCAGAATGGTATCCCCCAACATAGTCTGATTTGCGATGTTTCCACCCGTTGGAATTCCACCCTTCACATGTTGGACCGATTATATGAACAGAGAAAAGCCATCACGGATTTCCTGATGATCCAAGCAGATAGGGGGACTCCCCTGTGTAACTTCAATGTCAACCAGTGGCAGCTCATACGTGACACCTGCCGTTTGCTCAGGCCCTTTGAGGAAGCCACTTTATTTGTCAGTCGGCAGGATTACGGGATGAACGACGTGATTCCACTGCTTCATGTACTACAGCACATGTTGGAAACCATGGCTGGTCAGGGCACTGGAGACATGGCGTCTACATCTTACGGCCACATGAACTCCGTTGGAGCTGAACTGGAGGAGGAGGAGGAAGAGGAGGAGGAGTTGCCCAGCGAAACACAGTTTCGGCTTGGCGAAATGGCTGGTTTATCTAGTCAGCGGACAGGAGAGGAGGAGCAGGAGCAGCCAGAGGAGCTAGAGGTTTTTGAGGAAGGCGAGACAGAGGACCTGGGCACACCGTGGCAGTATGCAGTGGAGATGGAGACAGGTAGTCCATCCGAGTCACTTGCGCAAATGGCAGGAAGCATGCTCACGTGCTTGCGTAGTGACCCCAGAATTGTTTCCATCTGTCGGCGGGATGACTTCTGGCTGTCCACCTTATTGGACCCTCGCTTCCGGCACAAAATGGGGGCATTTTTTAAACCCACCGAGAGGGAGGACAAACTGAACTACTACAAAGACATTCTACGTAGGCAGTTGGCCGATGCCTATCTGCGCCATGGTCCATACTCTCGCAGGTCTGACTCGAGGGGACCTCTGCGCTCACCTTCCACTGCCATGGCCGCTGGGGGGGTTGGCAGGAGCAGCAGCAGCTCCATCAGTAGCAGCCTCAGTCTTCAGTCGCTAATGAGTAGCTTTCTACACCCGCATAGTGAGGCTACTCATGAGCAGCAGGAAGACCTGGAGCAGGACCTGAACCAGCAGGTCATGTCATACTTTGACATGACCATGCCAACACACCTTGAGGATCCGCTGAAATTCTGGGCAGCCAAACTTGATTTGTGGCCGCAACTAGCAGAGTTTGCCCTGGAAAAGCTGTCCTGCCCGGCAAGTAGCGTGCCATCTGAGCGGGTGTTTAGTGTGGCGGGGGCCATAGTTGCGGCGAGGAGAACTCGTCTGTCAACTAAAAATGTGGAGAGACTCACCTTTGTCAAAATGAATCAGGGATGGATCAGCCAGGATTTCCACCCACCAATGCCTGATGCATGCCACTAGATTCAGCATGGTGCCACGTTTTACACTTTCCAAATGGTGCAAAACATATGTCTTTAGGCCAGTTTTTGGGTTCCTGCTGATGCCAACTCCAGGGTGTGAATCATCCAATTTTTGGGCTCCTGAAGCCAACTCCAGTGTCTCTTTAAAGTAATATTTGGGCTCCTGCTGCTGCCAACTCCAGGGTGTGATTCATCCAAATTTTGGGCTCCTGAAGCCAACCCCAGTGTCTCTTTAAAGTAATGTTTGGGCTCCTGCTGCTGCTGCTGCTGCCAACTCCAGGGTGTGATTCATCCAATTTTTGGGCTCCTGAAGCCAACCCCAGTGTCTCTTTAAAGTAATGTTTGGGCTCCTGCTGCTGCTGCCAACTCCAGGGTGTGATTCATCCAATTTTTGGGCTCCTGAAGCCAACCCCAGTGTCTCCTTAAAGTAATGTTTGGGCTCCTGCTGCTGCTGCCAACTCCAGGGTGTGATTCATCCAATTTTTGGGCTCCTGAAGCCAACCCCAGTGTCTCTTTAAAGTAATGTTTGGGCTCCTGCTGCTGCTGCTGCCAACTCCAGGGTGTGAATCATCCAATTTTGGGGCTTCTGAAGCCAACCCCAGTGTCTCTTTAAAGTATTGATTGGGCTCCTGCTGCTGCTGCTGCCAACTCCAGGGTGTGAATCATCCAATTTTTGGGCCCCTGAAGCCAACCCCAGTGTCTCTTTAAAGAAATGTTTGGGCTCCTGCTGCTGCTGCCAACTCCAGGGTGTGAATCATCCAATTTTTGGGCTCCTGAAGCCAACTCCAGTGTCTCTTTAAAGTAATATTTGGGCTCCTGCTGCTGCTGCCAACTCCAGGGTGTGATTCATCCAATTTTTGGGCTCCTGAAGCCAACCCCAGTGTCTCTTTAAAGTAATGTTTGGGCTCCTGCTGCTGCTGCCAACTCCAGGGTGTGATTCATCCAATTTTTGGGCTCCTGAAGCCAACTCCAGTGTCTCTTTAAAGTAATATTTGGGCTCCTGCTGCTGCCAACTCCAGGGTGTGAATCATCCAATTTTGGGGCTTCTGAAGCCAACCCCAGTGTCTCTTTAAAGTAATGTTTGGGCTCCTGCTGCTGCTGCTGCCAACTCCAGGGTGTGATTCATCCAATTTTTGGGCTCCTGAAGCCAACCCCAGTGTCTATTTAAAGTAATGTTTGGGCTCCTGCTGCTGCTGCTGCTGCCAACTCCAGGATGTGAATCATCCAATTTTTGGGCTCCTGAAGCCAACCTCAGTGTCTCTTTAAAATAATGTTTGGGCTCCTGCTTCTGCTGCCAACTCCAGGGTGTGAATCATCCAATTTCTGGGCTCCTGAAGCCAACTCCAGTGTCTCTTTAAAGTAATATTTGGGCTCCTGCAACTGCTGCTGCCAACTCCAGGGTGTGATTCATCCAATTTTTGGGCTCCTGAAGCCAACCCCAGTGTCTCTTTAAAGTAATGTTTGGGCTCCTGCTGCTGCTGCCAACTCCAGGGTGTGATTCATCCAATTTTTGGGCTCCTAA
The DNA here is from genome assembly GCA_027917425.1 of Gastrophryne carolinensis. Classification (NCBI taxonomy): domain Eukaryota; kingdom Metazoa; phylum Chordata; class Amphibia; order Anura; family Microhylidae; genus Gastrophryne; species Gastrophryne carolinensis. The sequence goes on from CM051238.1 coordinate 425,691,550, forward strand.
AGCAAACTCCAGTGTCTCTTTAAAGTAATATTTGGGCTCCTGCTCCTGCTGCTGCTGCTGCCAACTCCAGGGTGTTATTCATCCAATTTTTGGGCTCCTGAAGCCAACCCCAGGGTCTCTTTAAAGTAATGTTTTGGCTCCTGCTGCTGCTGCTGCCAACTCCAGGGTGTGAATCATTCAATTTTTGGGCTCCTGAAGCCAACCCCAGAGTCTCTTTAGAGTAATGTTTGGGCTCCTGCTGCTGCTGCCAACTCCAGGGTGGGATTCATCCAATCTTTGGGCTCCTGTTGCCAACTCCAGTGTCTCTTTAAAGTAATGTTTGGGCTCCTGCTGCTGCTGCCAACTCCAGGGTGTGATTCATCCAATTTTTGGGCTCCTGAAGCCAACCCCAGTGTCTCTTTAAAGTAATGTTTGGGCTACTGCTGCTGCTGCCAACTCCAGGGTGTGATTCATCCAATTTTTGGGCTCCTGAAGCCAACCCCAGTGTCTCTTTAAAGTAATGTTTGGGCTCCTGCTGCTGCTACCAACTCCAGGGTGTGATTCATCCAATTTTTGGGCTCCTGAAGCCAACCCCAGTGTCTCTTTAAAGTAATATTTGGGCTCCTGCTGCTGCTGCCAACTCCAGGGTGTGATTCATCCAATTTTTGGGCTCCTGAAGCCAACCCCAGGGTCTCTTTAAAGTAATGTTTTGGCTCCTGCTGCCGCTGCCAACTCCAGGGTGTGATTCATCTAATTTTTGGGCTCCTGAAGCCAACCCCAGTGTCTCTTTAAAGTAATGCTTAGGCTCCTGCTGCTGCTGCTGCCAACTCCAGGGTGTGAATCATCCAATTATTGGGCTCCTGAAGCCAACCCCAGTGTCTCTTTAAAGCAATTTTGGGCTCCTGCTGCTGCTGCTGCTGGCAACTCCAGGGTGTGAATCATCCAATTTTTGGGCTCCTGAAGCCAACCCCAGTGTCTCTTTAAAGTAATATTTGGGCTGCCCCTGCTGCTGCTGCCAACTCCAGGGTGTGAATCATCCAATTTTTGGGCTCCTGAAGCCAACTCCAGTGTCTCTTTAAAGTAATATTTGGGCTCCTGCTGCTGCTGCTGCCAACTCCAGGGTGTGATTCATCCAATTTTTGGGCTCCTGAAGCCAGCCCCAGTGTCTCTTTAAAGTAATGTTTGGGCTCCTGCTGCTGCCAACTCCAGGGTGTGATTCATCCAATTTTTGGGCTCCTGAAGCCAACCCCAGTGTCTCTTTAAAGTAATGTTTGGGCTCCTGCTGCTGCTGCTGCCAACTCCAGGGTGTGAATCATCCAATTATTGGGCTCCTGAAGCCAACCCCAGTGTCTCTTTAAAGCAATATTGGGCTCCTGCTGCTGCTGCTGCTGCTGCTGCCAACTCTAGGGTGTGAATCATCCAATTTTTGGGCTCCTGAAGCCAACCCCAGTGTCTCTTTAAAGTAATGTTTGGGCTCCTGCTGCTGCTGCCAACTCCAGGGTGTGAATCATCCAATTTTTGTGCTCCTGAATCCAACTCCAGTGTCTCTTTAAAGTAATATTTGGGCTCCTGCTGCTGCTGCTGCCAACTCCAGGGTGTGATTCATCCAATTTTTGGGCTCCTGAAGCCAACCCCAGTGTCTCTTTAAAGTAATGTTTGGGCTCCTGCTGCTGCTGCTGCCAACTCCAGGGTGTGATTCATCCAATTTTTGGGCTCCTGAAGCCAACCCCAGTGTCTCTTTAAAGTAATGTTTGGGCTCCTGCTGCTGCTGCTGCCAACTCCAGGGTGTGAATCATCCAATTTTTGGGCTCCTGAAGCCAACCCCAGTGTCTCTTTAAAGTAATGTTTGGGCTCCTGCTGCTGCCAACTCCAGGGTGTGAATCATCCAATTTTTGGGCTCCTGAAGCCAACTCCAGTGTCTCTTTAAAGTAATGTTTGGGCTCCTGCTGCTGCTGCTGCCAACTCCAGGGTGTGATTCATCAAATTTTTGGGCTCCTGAAGCCAACCCCAGTGTCTCTTTAAAGTAATGTTTGGGCTCCTGCTGCTGCTGCTGCCAACTCCAGGGTGTGATTCATCCAGTTTTTGGGCTCCTAAAGCCAACCCCAGTGTCTCTTTAAAGTAATGTTTGGGCTCCTGCTGCTGCTGCCAACTCCAGGGTGTGATTCATCCAATTTTTGGGCTCCTGAAGCCAACCCCAGTGTCTCTTTAAAGTAATATTTGGGCTCCTGCTGCTGCTGCTGCCAACTCCAGGGTGTGATTCATCCAATTTTTGAGCTCCTGAAGCCAACCCCAGGGTCTCTTTAAAGTAATTTTTGGGCTCCTGCTGCTGCCAACTCCAGTGTCTCTTTCAGCCAATGTTTGGGCTCCTGCTGCTGCCAACTCCAGTGTCTCTTTAAAGCAATGTTTGGGCTCCTGCCCCTCCTAGTGATTCCACTTCAACTCTCTGCATTTGTGCTGCTCTGCGATTCTATTAGCGATGCCTCTGATCTGCATGTGATATTTATTCAAAGTATTATTTAACTAACCCAGCACGCATCCTGTGCGTGTTACAGCAAGGCAGAATGGTTTACAACCCTATTGAGGCTCTAGGAGGCTTAGAAATAGCCGTTTTTAATAGCGATTCGTCGCGAATAAATTCGGGTCGAAACGATTTTTGTCGGAAAATTCGGCGAACCAGTCGAATCGAATTTTTCAAAAGTTCGCTCATCTCTACTGAAGCCAACTCCAGTGCACCCATGAATGTTTGGTACTGTGTGCATTCACTTTTGGAAGTGCGTACATAACAATTTTACCTGGGAATTCTTAATGCAGCACTTGATTGATTTTCTAGCAGTATGTTGCCTGAAAACACTGTGGGCATTTTTATAGAGTTCCCTATGGGTTTTGTTCCCTATATTGAGCGAAACGCCAGATAGTGTACCTGTAATCGCAATCTATTAATGCTGGTATTGTCATCAAGATACAAACACATAAAACGACTCATTGTATCATTGTGTATTTCTATTTCTGCTCTGCTCTATGTTTCCTCTTTTGTAGGTTCTGTTTTTACCAATGCTAGCCATTCCAGGCTAATTTAGTTCTTAAAGGGACCTACACCCTTCTAAAGCAAAAGGAAAGCCAAGACTTTTCAGAGAGGTACTGTAACCTTTGACAAACTAAACAACCCCTCCAACTGCTTTCTAACACTCATGGCTAGAAGTGCCAACTACCGTAGTGATTTCTGGTCACATAAATACCCGGGAGCAAAACAAGAGTATTGCTCAGTTTGGGGCTGGGGGATTGCTGAAGGTGAGTGTCTTAAAGTCCCTGTTTAGGCACAAACTAACTTCCCCCCACCCTATTATCTTTGGGAACAGTGTAAAATTAGCCACTTTTTGGCTAAAATTAGCCATTTCAAATCACCATATGTATTCTAACCGCAGCAGCTTTCTTCACTTTAACTTTTGGGTCGTGGCTGAGTTGGGAAGGACGTGTCATGTTGCGGCTTGTGAGTCTTGAGCATGGTTGGCTGTGGTCAGAGACAGCTGTGGAACCTCTTTGGCTTGCCATGCTCGCTCAAGCTGAGAGCCCTGAGGGTCAGTGTGGCTGACTTTTTTGTGTAGCCCTGGTGAAATTAAATTGAAAGTAGGGCAAACTTTGGAGGCCTGCTACAGCCTCTACCTAACGCTACAGAAAATGGACGTGAAGTACATGGGACAGGTAAGCTGACTGCTGCATAATTAATGCCATAGGGTCCCTTGACTGCCACAGTCCATTGACTGTAATGAAGCAATGGTTGAGATAGAGAGGTTCTCCAGTATTAAAACGGACCAACACCCCTGGGCTGGCTCATAGTGAAGGTTAGGATTACTGGCGTTCTGGGGAGTTATGTGCGGGGGGGACTCCAGCTTTGTGGATGCCCCCCCCCAAGCTTGTTTTTATTAGCTGACTGCAGGACCAACACCCGTTAAAGAAAAAACGTGTGTTGGTCCGGTTTAATACTGGAGCACCTATGGGCCTTATTTAACAAGGGATAGCGCCAGGTAGCGAATGGTGAGCGAACGGTAATGACGCTCACCTCCACGAGAACGCCGGCTCCCCTCTGCAATCACACATTTATCAAGCCAATCCTGCTTAGCGAATGACAGAGCGCCAGGTAGCGAATTATTCATCATTATTCCAGCCTCACCCCACAGCGCCAGCGAGCGACCTTGAACAGCGACAGGTATGACCTCTCGCTACCTGGCGCTCTCCAATGCATTTCAATGGAGCAATCTTTAAATATTCATAATTAATTGCTATTAATTTTTTTATTTTTTTTTTAAATGTCAAAAATTCTGTGACCACTTCTGCAATGTTAGATTTTTTTTTTAAGGTAAAAAAAAATAAATAAATACATTTGTGCAGAATTGATATTACAGGTCTGATATTAATGTATTCATATTACAAAATGTTTGGAAAAACATGTTTTTTTTTTTTTTTTTTAAATATGGTTGTTTGGGGGTTAAAAAACTACTTTTAACCCATCGCCGCCAGCGCTCTGGGGTTTAAACAAGCATTTCACAGCGCGAGAATTTTTGGAGCGTGATTTGTTAATGAATATGCTGGGAGCCGTTCGCTATGGCCGTTCGCTGTCATGCGCTCCCATACAGCGCGGAACCTGTCAAACAGCGACTCCTAACCCCGTATTCAACATTACGGCACACCGACTGAGTCGCTGTCAACAGCCGAACAACGCCCAAGCACAGCGAATACTAGCGGGCGCTGTGAAAATAACACTACTGTCGCTCATCTGTCGCTACCTGGCGCTATTAATGAATCAGCCTGTAAGTATCTAAACCATTGCTTCATTACAGTCAAGGGACCCAATGTCAATAATTAGGCAGCAATCAGCTTACCTGATTGCCTGCCTTTCCCAAGTGAATGGGTGTTGGTCCGGTTTAAAGTAAACTTCTAACTTGTGTGGTTAAAAGTTTTTTTTTTTTTACTTAATTACTGTAAATACAATTCAAAGCAGGAACACGATGGTTCAAATTATGCTATTGGAGCACTTTTGTGTTTTGCCATCGTTTTAGCCCATTGGTCCATTATTTTCATTAGAAGTCACAGAAGTTACATTGATCCCTACGCCTTAAAGTCAAACAGTCATAAAGATAACTGCTAAAACTTTGAGCTATGACCAGCAACCTATAAACATCACACAAAAGATCACATCACTAAACTATATAAATGTCACTTTCATTATTCATTGGAATAATAATAAGGGTTGGTGGTTTGCTTGGTCCAAAAGGGTTTAAAGCAGAATCTCCAAATCTAATTTTTTTTTGCTATTTGCTCTGCCACTGATACAAACTTCCTTGGGAGGGTTGAAGAGAGCTACTGGCCCAACAATGAAAGACCTTTTGCCAACACAGCTGTCATCCTAAGATGCTCCACTCCTGCAGCTTAATGACTGTGCTACCTGGCACATCCTAAAATATATAAATTTTATATATACTGGAGAATAGTTTTTTAAAAAGTTTAGGCTTTTCATTAAATGATGCTGAAGGTCTGGTTTAACCTGAACTATATTTTGTATTAACCAATAGGATGCAAGTAACATGTAATACTGAGTGTATAAAAATGGTCGTCTGATATATAAGATTAGATAACTTTTTGCCCGGCTGTCAATTGCTTTTCTCTTGAACGCTCAAAATAAATCTACCTTACTCCGATGGGGCGGCAGGTAGCGACAGTTGACCGACTGTAGCGGCATTTTCAGAGCGCCCGCTAGTAGTCGCTGTGCTTGGCCGTTGTTCGGTAGTTGATAGCGACTCAGTCGGTTTGCCGTAATGTTGAATATTAGGTGAGGAGTTGCTATTTGACAGGTTCCGCGCTGTATGGGAGCGCATGATAGCGACTGGCCCAAGCGTCCGGCTCCCACCATATTCATTAAAAAATCCAGTTCAAAAAATTATTGCGCTGTAAAATGCATGTTTAAACCCCAGAGCGCTGGAGGCGATGGGTTAAAAGTAGTTTTTTAACCCCAAAACAACCATATGTTTGGAAACCAAAAAAAACAAGTTTTTAAAATAATTTAGTAATATGAATACATTAATATCAGACCTGTAATTTTTTTTCCCTTAAAAAAATCTAAAATGGCAGAAGTGGTCACAGAATTTTTCACATGAAAAAAATAAATAATAACAATTAATTATTAATATTTAAAGATTGTTCCATTGAAATGCATTGGAGAGCTCCAGGTAGCGAGAGGTCATACCTGTCGCTGTTCAAGGTCTGACGCTGGCGCTGTGGGCTGAGGCTGTAATAATGATGAATGAGTGGCTATATGGCGCTATCTCAGTCCTTAAGCAGGATTGGCTTGATAAATGTGTGATTGTGGTGGGGAGCCGGCGTTCTCGTGGTGGGGCCCGTCATTACCGGCCGCTCACCCGTCGCTACCTGTCGCTATTCCTTCATAAATAAGGGCCTATGTCTCAGCTCCACAGGCAGGGGCAGACTGGCCATAGGGAGACCTGGGAGAATTCCCATTGGCTGTAATGCCTTGGGGCTGGCTTGGCTGCTGCTCCTAACACCCACATGCAAGGCAATACCCTTGCCATATTATCTGCCCTTACACAACGAAAGCTTCAGTACCATTGGAGTAGCCATACCCACCCCTGAGCATATTAGGTTTCATAGACTCAGCCATGGAACTCACTGGGGGGGGGGGGGGGGTCATGGCTGGTCATGTGCTGGTGGCCAGGGGATGATTATTTGCCCCAGTCCACCACTGTCCACAGATACTTCTAACATTGACCAGATCCAGACCGCTGCCTGTCCAAGGTGAGATTCCTGATTGACGAAGCCTTTCCTGTATTCTGTGGATCCTAGCATTAAAAATGCTGCAAGCAATAATGCCTGATTAAGTGAATTTCTAGGAAACATTTAACCAAGGGGCATCCCAAATCGGGAACCTGGGGAGTGATGGAGCTCTTTGGCTGTTTAGAGCGCTTTTGATTGGCTGACTGGCTGCTATCCCGGCTCTGTCTATAACTGTGTTTCTCGTTCTTCAAGATAAGAATGTTCTTTAGTGTTTTACTTCCCTGATTGTCATACGTTTACCTGCAGAATAAAAATATCCATTAAAACGAACCACTGTTTCATTGTCACAGCAGTGTATTGGTTTCCCCACCCCAAAGCCAAAGAGTCATAAAGTTAATTGCTACAAGGTATATCTGATTAAAGACAAAGATATTTTTATTACTAAAGACTTAAAGGAGCCGCAGCAGATATTTTTATATCGACCTATAAATTTCACTTCCTAAACCATTATAGAAATGTTTACAATGCCCATAAAAGATGGTTATAACCAGGCTGTCTGAATGTCATTCCATTATTCATTGCACAATACTTACTGATGTTAAAGCGGAACAAAACCCAGAATTTTTACTATCCTGGGTTTCTCCCATGTCCAGGGTACTCTCATCCAATCAGAGCTGTTTGTCATGCCTATGTAATTTGACAATCGACTCTGATAGACTGCAATAGGGCATGCAAGTGGGCACATCCCCAGTAGTGCAAGCGGGCCATATCCCCAGGAGCACAAGCGGCCACATCCCCAGTAGCGCAAGCGGCAACATACCCAGGAGCACAGGCGGCCATATCCCCAGTAGCGCAAGCGGGCCACATCCCAAGGAGCACAAGCGGCCATATCCCCAGTAGCGCAAGCGGCCACATCCCCAGGAGCACAAGCGGCCATATCCCTGTAACACAAGCGGCCATATCCCCAGTAGTGCAAGCAGCCATATCCCCAGTAGTGCAAGCGGCCACATCCCCAGTAGTGCAAGCGGCCACATCCCCAGGAGCACAAGCGGCCATATCCCCAGTAGCGCAAGCGGCCACATCCCCAGTAGTGCAAGCGGCCACATCCCCAGGAGCACAAGCGGCCACATCCCCAGGAGCACAAGCGGCCACATCCCCAGTAGTGAAAGCGGCCACATCCCCAGGAGCACAAGCGGCCACATCCCCAGGAGCACAAGTGGCCACATCCCCAGTAGTGAAAGCGGCCACATCCCCAGGAGCACAAGCGGCCACATCCCCAGGAGCACAAGCGGCCACATCCCCAGGAGCACAAGCGGCCACATCCCCAGGAGCACAAGCGGCCACATCCCCAGGAGCACAAGCGGCCACATCCCCAGTAGCACAAACGGCCACATCTCCAGTAGCGCAAGTGGCCACATCCCCAGTAGTGCAAGCGGCCACATCCCCAGGAGCACAAGCGGCCACATCCCCAGTAGTGCAAGCGGCCACATCCCCAGGAGCACAAGCGGCCATATCCCCAGTAACGCAAGCGCCCACATCCCCAGTAGTGCAAGCGGCCACATCCCCAGGACCACAAGCGGCCACATCCCCAGTAGCACAAGCGGCCACATCTCCAGTAGCGCAAGTGGCCACATCCCCAGTAGCGCAAGTGGCCACATCCTCAGGAGCACAAGCGGCCACATCCCCAGTAGTGCAAGCGGCCACATCCCCAGGAGCACAAGCGGCCATATCCCCAGTAACGCAAGCGCCCACATCCCCAGTAGTGCAAGCGGCCACATCCCCAGGAGCACAAGCGGCCACATCCCCAGGAGCACAAGCCGTCATATCCCTGTAGCGCAAGCGGCCACATCCCCAGTAGTGCAAGCGGCCACATCCCCAGGAGCACAAGCGGCCATATCCCCAGTAGTGCAAGCGGCCACATCCCCAGGAGCACAAGCGGCCATATCCCTGTAGCGCAAGCGGCCACATCCCCAGTAGCACAAGTGGCCACATCCCCAGTAGTGCAAGCGGCCATATCCCCAGTAGTGCAAGCAGCCACATCTCCAGTAGTGCAAGCGGCCACATCCCCAGGAGCACAAGCCGTCATATCCCTGTAGCGCAAGCGGCCACATCCCCAGTAGTGCAAGCGGCCACATCCCCAGGAGCACAAGCGGCCATATCCCTGTAGCGCAAGCGGCCACATCCCCAGTAGCGCAAGTGGCCACATCCCCAGTAGTGCAAGCGGCCACATCCCCAGGAGCACAAGCGGCCATATCCCCAGTAGCGCAAGCGCCCACATCCCCAGTAGTGCAAGCGGCCACATCCCCAGGAGCACAAGCGGCCATATCCCTGTAGCGCAAGCGGCCACATCCCCAGTAGCGCAAGTGGCCACATCCCCAGTAGTGCAAGCGGCCATATCCCCAGTAGTGCAAGCGGCCACATCCCCAGTAGTGCAAGCGGCCATATCCCCAGTAGCGCAAGCGCCCACATCCCCAGTAGTGCAAGCGGCCACATCCCCAGGAGCACAAGCGGCCATATCCCTGTAGCGCAAGCGGCCACATCCCCAGTAGTGCAAGTGGCCACATCCCCAGTAGTGCAAGCGGCCATATCCCCAGTAGTGCAAGCGGCCACATCTCCAGTAGTGCAAGCGACCACATCCCCAGGAGCACAAGCGGCCACATCCCCAGTAGCACAAGTGGCCACATCTCCAGTAGTGCAAGCGGCCACATCCCCAGTAGCACAAGCGGCCATATCCCTGTAGCGCAAGCGGCTACATCCCCAGTAGTGCAAGTGGCCACATCCCCAGGAGCACAAGCGGCCATATCCCTTTAGCGCAAGCGGCCACATCCCCAGTAGCGCAAGCGGCCAAATCTCCAGTAGTGCAAGCGGCCGTATCCCTGTAGCACATTCGGCCATATCCCCAGTAGTGCAAGCGGCCATATCCCCAGTAGTGCAAGCGGCCATATCCCCAGTAGTGCAAACGGACACATCCCCAGTAGCGCAAGCGGCCACATCTCCAGTAGTGCAAGCGGCCATATCCCTGTAGCACAATTGGCCATATCCCCCGTAGCGCAAGCGGCCATATCCCTGTAGCGCAAGCAACCATATCCCCAGTAGTGCAAGAGGCCATATCCCCAGTAGTGCAAGCGGCCACATCCCCAGTAGTGCAAGCGGCCATATCCCTGTAGCGCAAGCGACCATATCCCCAGTAGTGCAAGCAGCCATATCCCCAGTAGTGCAAGCGGCCACATCCCCAGGAGCACAAGCGGCCATATCCCTGTAGCGCAAGCGACCATATCCCCAGTAGTGCAAGCAGCCATATCCCCAGTAGCGCAAGCGGCCACATCTCCAGTAGTGCAAGCGGCCATATCCCTGTAGCACAATCGACCATATCCCTAGTAGCGCAAGCGGCCATATCCCTTCAGCGCAAGCGTCCATATCCCCAGTAGTGCAAACGGCCATATCCCTAGTAGTGTAAGCGTCCATATCCCCAGTACTGCAAGAGGCCACATCCCCAGGAGCACAAGCGGCCATATCCTTGTAGGTAATTGGGTTGCCAGGGGTTAATGGCAAGTCACCCTCTAGCCGCAGCCCCCAGCCTTGTGAACTGGTATAGGGATCTATATAACAAACTGTGTATGCACAGCGCTAATCACAACAGATTTTTCTTACAACAATGATAGTGCTCAAACGTGTAAAAGTACTGACTTAATCCAACAGTAAATAATAAACATTATAAATACAAAACACAGAGCAAAAAAATAATAATAATATTCTTAGAAAGTCTCTTTCATATAGTAATATAGCAGGAAATCCCACGGTGCATGCAGACCACTAAAGTGTGCAGTAAAATCCTCCACCTTCCATATATACTGCTTGCCAGAGATAATTTAATAGAAGACTTGTCACATTCAAAAATGTAGTCCAATGTTTCAATAATCTCCACTGACTGGATACTTCTCACAATAAACGATTATTAGTCCAAAATTAGCCTCAGACCTAGGCTAGACCCTTCGTTAAAGTTGCAATTCGCAACGAAACGCGTCAGGCGGGATATGGCATTGTTTCTTTGATCATTGAATCTGAATCTGGTTTTATGACTGCTGTCGTTGCTGATGGTGATAGGAGAAACACTTCACCTGTGTTTTTATTCATGTGGATTTTAAATGCGCCTGTTTCTACTGTGGTCTGTAAGTGCAATATTTTTATTAAATGAGATATACTTGCCATACAGAGTTGCACTAGGTTGTTGTTATTTTTTCTTTCCTTCTGAGTCCATGGTCTGAGGCTAATTTTGGACTAATAATCGTTTATTGTGATAAGTATCCAGTCAGTGGAGATTATTGAAACATTGGACTACATTTTTGATTGTGACAAGTCTTCTATTAAATTATCTCTGGTAAGCAGTATATATGGAAGGTGGAGTATTTTACTGCACACTTTAGTGGTCTGCATGCACCGTGGGATTTCCTGCTATATTACTATATGAAAGAGACTTTCTAAGAATATTATTATTTTTTTGCTCTGTGTTTTGTATTTATAATGGTATAGGGATCTCATAGATCCCTGTGTGAAACCCCCAGGATGCCAGAACAAACTCACCTCTTTGAGGTCCTACGATGCATGTGCGCCCACTCGTCCAATCAGCACACTCAGATCTGCTCGAGCCCATTCGTCCAATCTTATACAAGCACATCGGAGCGCGTTGCTGGCCTCATCTTCCGCTTCCCTTTAACAGGGAGCGTGCACAACGCGCTGGCAATTAACAAATGCCTGGTGCGGGCATACACCCTGCTAGAGGGATAGCAGGGATGTGCCCACTGCTCACGAATGTGCTGTCAGACCGGGAAAGAAGGTGAGTTTATGGGTGACCTGGGGGATTTCACACAGTGGGGCTTCCCCATTCTGGATGCCCCGGGGGGAGCAAATCAATCGGCCCGGGAATCTAATAGATCTCTGTGGGTTTTGGTTAACTTCAATGCAGCTGCCTTGCTTCCCGCTCTGTTGATCATTAATATTATCATTATCATAAATCGCCATAATCTTCCATAGCGCTGTACTAATTACAGACTGGAAAGTACATACAGTACAAACACTAGGCAGGGAGAGAGCGAGGGACAGATAGACAGAAAGACAGATAGATAGATAGATAGATAGATAGATAGATAGATAGATAGATAGTGAAGAAGCCGAGCGAGGGACAGAGAGAGAAGGAGAGAGGCTGTGACAGTGACAGAGAAAGACAGGGAAAGTTCAAAGTGTTTGCATTAGTTTCCAAGCCTATTTAGTGGATGGAAGGGCACTAAAAAAGAAATAAATAAAAATACAAAAAAAAAAATATTTTGAAAAAACAAAATAAAAAAAAAAAAAAAATGAAAAAAAAATTGTTAAAAAATTAACAAAATATTAAAAAAAGACAATGGAAAAAACTATATAAAAAAAAAAATACAAAAAAAAAACCAAAAAAAAAAAAATATATATATATATAGTTTTTTAAAAAATACTAAATATTATAAAAATATTATAAATGTGTTCAAATAAGATACATGTTAACAATTAATATGTAATTGACAATTAGGCACTTTTTTCTGTGACACCATTGCTAAGTGCAAGTGCACTGTCACAGGCACAACGGCCTAGGAGCGTGGAGGCCACAGTGGAGGGACCTGTCCAAGTTGCTGTTGTGGTTGTGCAGGAACCACAATCACCCAGTGGTGCTTAAAGGATATTTATTGTCCCTGACCGTAGTTACAGCTCCAGACGTAGGCACTGCCGTGCACTTTGGTACATACTGACAGGCTAAAGGACTGGCCCACCTTCTGTTCAACAAAATTGTACAGGGCTGGTACTGCCTTCTTTGCAAAGAAATGACAGCATGGGACTCTCCACCTCGGCTCGGCACAAGCCATCAGTTCTCTGAAAGGTCCACCACCTCAAAAGGGAAGGACTGCAGCACCAGCAACTTATACAGGAGCACATTTAGCTTCTGCACATTGGATGAGTGGGCACATACTGTTGTCTTTCGGACATGGCTTGGCCAATGGATTGCAGGTGGAATGACTGACCCGATAAAGAGGAGGAGGAGCATCTGGAGCGACAGAGGATGGGTATGACACACAGGAGGTGGTGGAGCCTTGGCTGGCTGGAACAGGGAGCGGCGTGCCACTGGGTAATGCAGCAGGCTGGACCACCACTTTGGAGCCAACTCTCCCAGGCCGCTTGATGGTGACGCTGCAAATGTTGACGCAGGGCTGTGGGTCCAACATTGGGCTCCTGGCCACACTTCGCCTTCTGCCTACACATCTTTCATATAGCCATGTTAGCCTCCTGCAGATGCTTGATGAAAAACTGCACATCGCAGAGTAGCTGATTTTCCTACCAACAGTCCGTACTAATTCACTGCTGCTGCCGCCGCCGACGACTCCAGGGACCCTCTTCCACTACCTCCTGGGAAGGTAGCCTGCCGCACAGCAAGTGGTCTACCCCGAGCACATTTGCCTCCATACTTTCCCCTTCTGCCACCATGCTGACCGCTAAATCTGTCACTCTCCATCACTCCAAGCCTTTAAATGTGCCCTCAAAACTCACCGATGTCCTACTCAGGTTCCTCAACAGTGTCTGCTTAAGAAGCCAAAACGCTTGCAACACCACCTCCCACGCCACTCTCCTCATCACTACTTTCCCACCTAGTGGAAGTAGCGGCGAGTGTCTCCTCCACTCCTTGGCTGGGCAGTAGTTGCTGATTTTTCTCTAGCAGATCATCCTCACTGAATAGTGGAGCTGAACCCAAAACATAAGATATAACCGACAGTTGACTGGGGGTGTCAGATGTCACTTGTGATGAAGTGGATGATCATGTTAACCAATCAATGACGGCAGATGGGTTGCTGGTCTAGACACGACCGCTAGCTGATACCGGGAGATCAGACCTCTCACTGAGACTCCTGCTGCCACTCACCCCTAGTCTGCTGAGACCTCTGCTTGATGAATTTAGACCTAATATGTTACTATGTTACTAATATGTTACTATGTTACTAATATGCTATTATGTTACTATGTTACTAATATGTTACTAATATGTTACTATGTTACTAATATGTTACTATGTTACTAATTGCTAATATGTTACTATGTTAATAATATGTTACTATGTTACTAATATGTTACTATGTTACTAATATGTTACTATGTTATTAATATGTTACTAATCTGTCACTCTCCATCACTCCAAGCCTTTAAAAGTGCCCTCAAAACTCACTGATATCCTCCTCAGGTTCCTCAACAGTGTCTGCTTAAGAAGCCAAAACGCTTGCAACACCATCTCCCACGCCACTCTCCTCATCACTACTTGCCCGTCTAGTGGAAGAAGCGGCGATTGTCTCCTCCACTTCTTGGCTGGGCAGTAGCTGCTGATTTTTCTGATTATCAGATCGTCCTCACTGAATAGTGGAGCTGAACCCAAAGCATAAGATATAACCGACAGTTGACTGGGTGTGTCAGATGTCACTTGTGATGAAGTGGATGATCGTGTTAACCAATCGATGACGGCAGATGGGTAGATGGGTTGCTGGTCAAGACACGACCGCTAGCTGATACCGGGAAATCAGGCCTCTCACTGAGACTCCTGCTGCCACTCACCCCTAGTCTGCTTGATGAATTTAGGCCTCTGCAACTTCTCTGTGCCCAATGTGGAGATTAGCTCTGGTAGGCGACCGGGTGTCAGCAGTATAGAGGCGGAGGCAAACAGTTCAAAGTAAAGTCTGTGTTTATTTCACACAAAAATCCACAAAAGCATATGTCCATACAGGTTACATCACCTTTTCAGGAAACCGCAGCATAAATGATTCAGTCAAGCAAACAGCTTTTAGTCCTTGAGCAAAGGTTCTGTTCACAGTCAAATATGTCTCAGGTCCGCATGAAACAGCTTCCACAGGAGATTTCAGCCAGGCTCACAGAGTCTCACTCCCATGTGAGCTCTAGACAAAGGACAGGCCACAGCTGATTCCCCAGGCTATTTAAACAGCCCGCAAAACCCGGACCTGGGTAGTGGGATGGAGTCCCACCCTGCTCTACTCCATCCCAGTAAAGCGGTCCCAGGTTAGCCTTTCGGCTATTCTAAAGCAACAGCAGCAAACTGCCACCAGCAGCTGACGCTGGAAATCAGACTACACGGCTTTACTGCACCAATGCCAGGTACATTGGTGCTACATACCTGCCGTCAATAACGGCCCCTTGCACCTTACCACATACCCCCCCCCTTTGTTCAACCCTGAGGGGGTGGACACATGCCAAACAATGTGTTCTGGACAGGGCATCCGCGTTACCCAACAATCGTCCCGCTCTGTGCTCTACTGTAAACTTGAAGTTTTGTAATGACAAGAACCATCGGGTGACCCTGGCATTTCTGTCCTTAGCCTGGCACATCCACTTGAGGGGAGAGTGGTCCGTAATCAGACGGAACCTTCTCCCCAGCAAGTAGTAGCGAAGAGACTCCAGGGCCCATTTAATGGCCAAACACTCCCTCTCCACTATACTATACCGGGTCTCCGCGGGTGTTAATTTGCGACTCATGTAGACAACGGGGTGCTCCTCCCCGTTGACTTCCTGAGACAGTACAGCACCGAGACCTACCTCGGAGGCATCGGTCTGCACTATGAACTCCCTCTTAAAGTCGGGTGTCACCAACACCAGAGACCCACACAGGGCAGACTTCAAAGCGGAGAACGCTTTTTCGGCCTGTTCATTCCACTTCACCATGACAGACTTGCGTCCCTTTAACAGGTCTGTCAATGGTGCCGCTAGGGTGGCAAAATTGGGAATGAACCGCATATAATATCCCACCAACCCCAGAAATTACTTTACTTGGCGGGTGGTGTTAGGACGTGGCCAGTTACGGATGGCTTCTAGTTTGTTGACCTGGGGCTTGACCACTCCTCGCCCAATCACATAGCCCAGGTATTTTGTCTCTTCTAGGCCTAAAGCACATTTTTTCGGGTTTGCCGTCAACCCAGCCTTCCTGAGGGAATCCACTACGGCCTGGACTTTGGGTAGGTGACTTTCCCAATCCGTGCTATGGATAATTATATCGTCCAGATATGCTGAAGCATACCGGCGATGTGGCCTGAGGACAATATCCATTAACCTTTGGAACGTAGCGGGAGCGCCGTGTAACCCAAAGGGTAATACCTTGTATTGGAACAGTCCCTCTGGTGTAATAAAGGCTGTTTTCTCCTTGGCAGCCTCAGTCAAGGGCACCTGCCAGTACCCTTTTGTGAGGTCTAAAACCGAAAAGTACCTGGCTTGGCCTAGCTTCTCAATGAGTTCATCTACCCGGGGCATAGGGTAGGCATCAAACTTGGAAACTTCATTAAGTTTGCGGAAATCGTTACAGAACCGCAACGTACCATCGGGCTTGGGAATCAAGACTATGGGGCTGGCCCACTCACTCTTTGATTCTTCAATCACGTCTAACCGGAGCATTTGCTGCACTTCCTCCGCGATAGCTTGTCGCCGGGACTCAGGTACCCGGTAAGGCCTCAACCGGACCTTGACCTGAGGTTCCGTGACAACATCATGTTGGATGACCGAAGTGTACCCAGGGAGTTCTGAAAACACGTCCGTGTTTCTGCTAATAAACTCCCTGGCTTCCTGAGTCTGTTTAGAGGAGAGGTTGTCGCCCGTTTTCACCTCGACTACTGCTTCTCTAATAACAGACCGAGGAATGGGAAGCTCCACCCCCACCATACCTGGTCGGGGACTGTCACCCCCAGGGGTCTCCCTGTCTTTCCACAGTTTCAGCAGGTTTACATGGTACACCTGCTCTGGCTTCCTCCGCCCAGGCTGATGTTCCTTGTAAGTCACTTCCCCAACTTTTTCAATGACCTCATAGGGACCCTGCCACCTAGCTAGAAATTTACTGTCCACCGTGGGTACCAGAACCACAACTCTGTCACCTGGGTTAAAGTTCCGTACCCTGGCTTGCCGATTATAAATCCTGCTTTGGGCCCGCTGCGCTGCCTCCATGTGTTCTCTGACAAGCAGCAAGACGGTCTCTATCCGCTCCTGTAGGTGAGTAACGTACTCTACCACACTTTTGTGGGGTGTGGGTTGCTGTTCCCAGGCCTCCTTGGCTATATCCAACAGGCCCCGTGGATGTCGACCGTATAAGAGTTCGAAGGGCGAGAACCCCGTAGAGGCCTGGGGCACCTCTCGCACTGCGAACATCAGATAGGGCAGCAGCAAGTCCCAATTCTTCCCATCCTTGGCGACTACCCTTTTTAACATGGTCTTTAAAGTTTGATTAAACCGTTCTACTAGGCCGTCTGTTTGCGGGTGGTAAACGGATGTCCGCAACTGTTTCACCTGCAGCAGTTTACAGAGCTCTTTCATTACTTTCGACATAAACGGGGTACCTTGATCGGTCAGGACCTCTTTAGGCAGACCTACTCTGGAAAACATTTCCATAAGCTCTTTAGCAATGAGCTTGGCAGAGGTGTGACGCAGGGGCACTGCCTCAGGGTACCGCGTGGCAT
This sequence comes from Gastrophryne carolinensis, assembly GCA_027917425.1. Classification (NCBI taxonomy): domain Eukaryota; kingdom Metazoa; phylum Chordata; class Amphibia; order Anura; family Microhylidae; genus Gastrophryne; species Gastrophryne carolinensis. The sequence continues at coordinate 425,708,823 of CM051238.1, forward strand.
AGTCCAAGATCACCAGAATATGTTGGTGCCCTCTAGCGGATTTTGGCACTGGACCCACTAGATCCATGGGCTGAGGGCTGGTCATCTGACATGTTGGGCAGGACTCACAATATCTCTCCACCTCCTTGTACACACTGGGCCAGTAGAATCGTTGTAAAACGCGGTCCAGAGTTTTCTGCTGGCCTAGGTGTCCACCCAGAACATGTTGGTGGGCCAAATCCAACACCAACTTGCGATATGGATTGGGTACCACCAATTGTTCCACCACCTCTTCACGTACCTTGTTTACTCGGTACAACATTTCCTGGTGAACCACAAAGCGAGGAAACTGTAACTCCGCCCCTGGCTGTTGTGGTTCACCTTCAACCTCAAGAACATTCTCCCAGGCCCGAGACAGGGTCGGGTCCTGGTGTTGAGCGGTACCAAAGTTAATTGTGGAGACATGGAGATCTGCCAACTCTGGACCTGTTGCCAACTCTTCCACATCTCCAACCATAACATTTAGTGGGGTTGACTCCCCCTCTTCCATTTTAGGGTTCGGGCACCTCTTCCACGGTGCCTCCTGATTCCGGTTCCCAGGGCACCGGGGTCTCCCCTGAGTAGGGCCAGTCTATAGGGGACACACCCGCCTCGCGGGTTTCCGGAACTGCCAACTTGGCCCACAGGGACCTGAACCCTGGAAAGTCTCTCCCAATAATCAGTTCATACGGGAGTTTAGCGGCGACAGCGACTTCATGTTTCCAGCTGCCGGAGACGGTGGTGAGAGACACTTGTGCTGTGGCATAGTCTCTCAAGTCCCCATGAATGCACAAAACCCCGGTTTTCCGCCCAGTGTACTCATCGGGCAGTACTAAGGCGGGTCTTGCCAGGGTAACCATACTCCCCGAGTCCAAAAGGGCCACAGCCAGGGTGTCTCCCACTTTCACCTGACAGAGGTGACTTTGCCCCACGAGCTCAGGGACACCGGCAGCACACAGCCTCCTGGCATACATGGAAGGGCGGTAACCAAAGTTCACATCCATGGGCTCCCCCTGGTGGGGACAATTGGCTCTGATATGTCCCGGCTCCTTACATCCCCAACACAACACTTGGGCAGGGACTTTGGGGGGTAGGTCCTGAGGGGGTTTAGGGGACGCCACTCGCCTGAGCTGGGGCGGGGACCTCCGGGGTTTCCCCGAATCCCTCCTTATGGAGCCACCTTGCACGTTCCTGGTGGCCTCATATCGCTCCACTAGGTCCACCATCCCTAGTGCGTTGTCAGGGGATACCTGGCCAACCCAGTGCTGAAGAGGGTGCGGTAAAGCCCTCCAGAAAATGTCCGCCAGCAAGCGGTCCAACATGGCAGTGGGGCTTAACAACTCCGGCTGCAGCCATTTTTGCAGCAGGTGCAGCAGTTTATAATACTGGGGTCGGGCGGGCTCTGCCGACTGGTAGCTCCACTGATGCACCCGCTGAGCCCGAACCCACACATTCACCCCAGTCTGGCCAGTATCTCACCCTTCAAAGTCGGGTAGTCAGCGGCTTGGTCCTCTGGGAGATCAAACAACACCTGCTGGGGTCCAGACGCCAGAAATGGAGCGATGACATCAGCCCACTGGTCATGCGGCAACTTCTCCCTTGCAGCCACCTTTTCAAACACCGCCAGGTAAGTCTCAACGTCATGTGAAGGGGTCATTTTTGTGAGCGCCGAGCGGACAGCTTTCCGGGCATCAGGAATACTTTTGGGCGCACCTGCAGCTTGCTGCGCCATCATATGTTGCAAAAACAGCTGGTTGGTCTCATGCTGCTGCCTGTTGGCCTCCACGAGCGCTTTCACGACCGCCTCCATTTTGTCTGCAGTCCCAGGTAGCAGCCTGGCAGGTTTAATATAGGACATGCACAACGAAAAAACTTTTTTGTCGGTTGCTCCTAGCAACGGCCTCACTGCTGTGCCCGCATCCGACACCAAATGTGGAGATTAGCTCTGGTAGGCGACCGGATGTCAGCAATATAGAGGCGGAGGCAAACAGTTCAAAGTAAAGTCTGTGTTTATTTCACACAAAAATCCACAAAAGCATATGTCCATACAGGTTACATCACCTTTTCAGGAAACCGCAGCATAAATGATTCAGTCAAGCAAACAGCTTTTAGTCCTTGAGCAAAGGTTCTGTTCACAGTCAAATATGTCTCAGGTCTTCATGAAACAGCTTCCACAGGAGATTTCAGCCAGGCTCACAGAGTCTCACTCCCATGTGAGCTCTAGACAAAGGACAGACCACAGCTGATTCCCCAGGCTATTTAAACAGCCCGCAAAACCCGGACCTGGGTAGTGGGATGGAGTCCCACCCTGCTCTACTCCATCCCAGTAAAGCCGTCCCAGGTTAGCCTTTCGGCTATTCTAAAGCAACAGCAGCAAACTGCCACCAGCAGCTGACGCTGGAAATCAGACTACACGGCTTTACTGCACCAATGCCAGGTACATTGGTGCTACATACCTGCCGTCAATAACGGCCCCTTGCACCTTACCACACCATCCTGGCACTTCTCTGCCTGACATACTTAGTGCGTATATGAGGGGAGGTCAAAACGCTACACTACACTTAAAACAGGATTTGTCGATAACAGCAGTAGGTGTGTAACTATCTATGGCCTTTCACTAAGTAGTACCTAGGCTTGAAGACTTTAACAGGAACAAAGTGATGAAACTCTTAGATGTGCGTATGTGATGCTCTGATGAGGGGAATTCAATGTGCTCCAGTACGCTTGAAAAATGTTTTTTTGAGAGACTGGCCTGCGTGGAAATGAATCGGGCATGGATCAGCCAAGATTTCCACCCACCAATGCCTGATGCACCAGAGTAGATTGATCATGGTGCCAGACCAACACTTCAGAAATATGGATAGTGCAAAACAGATTTAAGGTGCTGCTCTCCAGTTACAGACATTCCTCCGCATCAGACCACAAGTAATTATTTAGGAAATGCTTTAAGTTAATCTTAATTTTTATTAATATTCTTCGGATAAGATATATGTGCCCAAAATCTGTATATGTTCTCTTCATGCTGCTGCCAACTCCAGGGTGTGTCTTTCAGGCAATATATGGGCTCCCTATGCTGCTGCCAACTCCAGGGTGTGTCTTTCAGGCAATATATGGGCTCCTAATGCTGCTGCCAACTCCTGGGTGTGTCTTTCAGGCAATATATGGGCTCCCTATGCTGCTGCCAACTCCAGTGTCTCTTTCAGTCAATATATGGGCTCCCTATGCTGCTGCCAACTCCTGGGTGTGTCTTTCAGGCAATATATGAGCTCCCAATGCTGCTGCCAACTCCAATGTGTCTTTCAGGCAATATATGAACTCTCTATGCTGCTGCCAACTCCTGGGTGTGTCTTTCAGGCAATATATGGGCTCCCAATGCTGCTGCCAACTCCAATGTGTCTTTCAGGCAATATATGAACTCCCTATGCTGCTGCCAACTCCTGGGTATGTATTTCATGCAATGTATGAGTTCCCTATGCTGCTGCCATGTCCAGCGTGTGTCTTTCAGGCAATATATGGGCTCCCTATGCTGCTGCCAAGTCCAGAGTGTTTCTTTCAGGCAATATATGGGCTCCTAATGCTGCTGCCAACTCCAGTGTCTCTTTCAGTCAATATATGGGCTCCCTATGCTGCTGCCAACTCCTGGGTGTGTCTTTCAGGTAATATATGAGCTCCCAATGCTGCTGCCAACTCCAATGTGTCTTTCAGGCAATATATGAGCTCCCTATGCTGCTGCCAACTCTTGGGTGTGTTTTTCAGGCAATATATGGGCTCCCTATGCTACTGCCAACTCCTGGGTGTGTTTTTCAGGCAATATATGAGCTCCTAATACTGCTGCCAAGTCCAGAGTGTGTCTTTCAGGCAATATATGAGCTCCTTATGCTGCTGCTGCTGCCAACTCCTGGGTGTGTCTTTCAGGCAATATATGGGCACCTAATGCTGCTGCTGCTGCCAACTCCTGGGTGTGTCTTTCAGGCAATATATGAGCTCCCTATGCTGCTGCCAACTCCTGGGTGTGTCTTTCAGTCAATATATGGGCTCCCTATGCTGCTGCCAACTCCTGGGTGTGTCTTTCAGACAATAAATGGGATCCCTATGCTGCTGCCAACTCCAATGTGTTTTTTAGGCAATATATGGGCTCCCTATGGTGCTGCCAACTCCAATGTGTTTTTCAGGCAAAATATGGGCTCCCTATGCTGCTGCCAAGTCCAGAGTGTGTCTTTCAGGCAATATATGAGCTCCTTATGCTGCTGCCAACTCCTGGGTGTGTCTTTCAGGCAATATATGGGCTCCTAATGCTGCTGCTGCCAACTCCTGGGTGTGTCTTTCAGGCAATATATGAGCTCCCTATGCTGCTGCCAACTCCTGGGCGTGTCTTTCAGTCAATATATGGGCTCCCTATGCTGCTGCCAACTCCTGGGTGTGTCTTTCAGGCAATATATGGGCTCCCTATGCTGCTGCCAAGTCCAGAGTGTGTCTTTCAGGCAATATATGGGCTCATCATGCTGATGCCACCTCAAGGCTCTGTAATTGTGCCGCTGTGCGACAGCAAATCTAATAGCGACGCCTCTGATCTGCATGTCATACTTCTTTACAATATTATTTCACTAACCTATCATGCATCCTATGCATGTTACAGCCAAGCAAAACGTTCTGCAACCCTATGGAGACTCTCGGATGCCCAGAAATAGCCGTTTTTAATATCGATTCATCGCGAATAAATTCGGACCAAAACGTTTTTTCCCGGAAAATTCGGCGAATCGTCCGAATCGAATTCTTCAAAAGTTCGCTCATCTCTAGTGCTCGCCCGTGGTTCGCTAGTTCAGAGTGCCTCAGTCACTGTGCAGCATTGATGAATAAGTTGTGGGGAGTCACTATATGAGCAGTACAGCGCTGTATGGGAGCGAATTGGAGTGACTGGTCAGTGTGACCGACTCACACCATATTCATCAAAAAAACAGCCTCACACACCGACGGCGTTTAAAAATGCCTCGCTGTAGCCCAGAGCGCCAGAGGCTGTGTAATTAAAGGCTGTTTTTGAACATGTATCCACCAGTAACAAAGTGAAAACATATGGAATGACATTGTTATAACATTGTAATATGAACATATTAATGCCAGACCTGTAATGTCAATTCTGCATAAATATATAAAAAATGAAAAAAATTGTTAAAAATGGCTTTTTCTAGGCCAGGAGAGGTCACAAAATTATTTGAGAATAAAAAAAAATAAAAATAATAACCCCCCCCCCCCCCCTGTTTAAAAAGAAGTAAAAGAACAACCATTGAAATGTATGGGAGAGCGCCAGGTAGCGAGAGGTAAGACGTGGCGCTCTGCAAAGCTGAACGCCGGCGCTGTACTCTGAGGCTGGGATAATGATGAATAGGACGCTACATGGCGTTCAGCGGCTTCATAAATGTGTAATTGCGTGCTGTGTCCTGCGTTCACCTGACGCTACCTGACGCAACCTGTCGCTTAACAGCCACGTCGCTATCCCTTCGTGAATAAGGCCCAAAGTGGGTTTTGATGGCGCTTTTGCTTGGATCTTGGGGGAGTGGCCAGTTTAGCAGGGGATCATTCCTCAAGATAACCACATACATCAAGCTTTACCAGCCTATCACATCTTTACCTGTAGAAAAGATTTCACCGGTTTACAGTGAACTATCATTTCAACGTCACATCAGCTCTATCTTAATGGTTTCCACACCCTAAAGACAAACTGTCATAAAGATAACTGCTAACTGAGCAAAGGCTCGGAGATATCAATAACAACCTATACATACAGTTTCTAAATCAGGAGACAAAGTTTTACAAGGCATCAAAGTGATCAGTGTCGTAACTCACCTATCTCATAGACACTTGTATGATTCACTGCACAATGCTCATAAATAATAAAAACCCCGAAACTTTTTGTTAGTACCGACGAGTGCAATACATAATAATATAATAATAATACAATAAAAGCACATCAAACTTTAGTGTAACAAGCTACTTAAAGTGGTACGTACTGTAAAGCAGCAAGTCCAATATTTTATGTTCAATGTAAAGGGGGCATTTAGAATGTTAAAAACAGGTTAAGGGGTTTATTCATCAAGGGATATAGGCAGGTAGCACCTCGTAGCGACAGGTGGTGAACGGTGTACGCAATACCACATTTATCAAATCGATTCCGGTGAGCGACTCTAACAGCGCCATGTAGCGTCCGATTCATCATCACAGATGGCTCAGCGTATAGCGCCAGTACTCTGGCTTCCAGGGCGCTTGGTATTACCTGTCGCTACCTGTCGCTCTCCCATACATTTCAATGGACGTTCCTTTTCTTCTATTTAAACAGGGTTTTCTTTTTCTTTCTTTTTTTTTTTTTTTTTTTATGAAATCAGTGTGTGACCTCTCCTGGCCTATTAAAAGTCATTTTTGAAAACTTTTTTGATTTTTTATATTTTTATGCTGAATTGTCATTACAGGTCTGGCATTAAACTGTTAATGTCACAGTGTTATAACAATGTCATTCGGGGAGGCCGATTCATTAATAGCGGCAGGTAGCGACAGTTGAGCGACTGTAGCGGTATTTTCACAGCGCCCGCTAGTAGTCGCTGTGCTTGGCCATTGTTCGGTTGTTGATAGCGACTCAGTCGGTGTGCAGTAATGTTGAATACGGGGTGACGAGTCGCTATTTGACAGGTTCCGCGCTGTATGGGAGCGCATGATAGCGACTGGTCAGAGCGACCGGCTCCCACCATATCCATCAAAAAATCACGCTCAAAAAATTCTCGCGATGTGAAATGTTTAAACCCCAGAGCGCTGGCGGCGATGTGTTAAAAGTAGTTTTTTAACCCCCAAACCACCATATTTTTGGAAACCAAAAAAAAAAAAAAATTTTTAAAGAATTTAGTAATATGAATACAATAATATCAGACCTGTAATATCAATTCTGCACTTTTTTTTTTTTTTTCTCTAAAATCTAAAATGGCAGAAGTGGTCACAGAATTTTTCACATTTAAAAAAAAAAAAAAAAAAAAAAAAAATTAATAACAATTAATTATGAATATTTAAAGACTGTTCCATTGAAATGCATTGGAGAGCCCAGTCCAGACTACAACCCATCGCATCCCAAGCATTTGCTGTCCTGCGCCAGAAGTTGACCCTAATAGTTAGCACCATGTTTTAGTGTAATTAAACTCAGGAATCTTCATATTTCTGTTGATAACTTTTTGATACTGTACCATTATGTACACTCTGTAAACCTGTTCAACTGTCATCATTAATGCATATGTAATGTCTGATCCATGTATACCTTATATGAAAACCCAATAAATTCTTTGTAAAAGAAATGCATTGGAGAGCGCCAGGTAGCGAGAGGTCGGACGCTGGCGCTGTGGGCTGAGGCTGGAATAATGATGAATGAGTCACTATATGGCGCTATCTCAGTCGCTAAGCAGGATTGGCTTGATAAATGTGTGATTGTGGTGGGGAGCCGGCGTTCTCGTGGCGGTGCCCGTCATTACCGGTCGCTCACCAGACGCTACCTGTCGCTATTCCTTCATAAATAAGGGCCTATGTGTTTTCGCTTTGTTACTGGTGGATATGTGTTCAAAAACAGACTTTAATCACACAGCATCTGGCGCTCTGGGCTACAGAGACACAATTTTGAGCCCCAGGCGTTATGTGAGTGTGGAATTTTGTTGAATATGGTGTGAGTTGCTGAGAGTCGGTCGCACTGAGCAGGTGCTACCTTTCGCTCGCTGTAATGCTGTACTGGTGATAGAATGTCCGACATACATCTTATTTATCAATGGCGGCCAGGTTACTACAACAACTGAGGCGCTCTGTTACAGCGCCCAATAGCCGATCACAGCGTCTACTAGCGGTCGCTCTTAGTGCCTCTGTACAGACTCTCATCTGCCGATAGCTGGTGCTAGTAATGAATCAGGCCTATAAGTCAAATTATGGTTAATGAAAAAATCCTAAACATACACTGAAGCCTGAGTCTGGTGTCAGGTTGACGCCACCACTGTCAGTGGTAAGCTGGAATTATCCACAATGAAGAAGTGCCAGCCACGTAACTTGGTCAATAAAATCATCCATCCTTTATTGCAAGCCGTAGTTAAAAAGCCATCACAGCATGTAAAGCATAAAACGCATAGTGAGAGCAGACCCCACGTCAACGCGTTTCGAGCCAAGGCTCTTACTCATGATTCATTGTGGATATTTATCATACTAGGAGGTGAGCTCTCCATGCCTTGTGCCCATTGCTTGGACTGTGTTATACATTTATGTGATCTGAGGCTGGCAACAAAGACATTCACTGGGTAAGCTGGAATTGCCCCTTCAGCATTGCCAAGCTAGCCCCTGATCACCCCTCCCGTCTACATTCTTCCATCCCTGATCTTCTAGATACCAATGTCTGCATGTCGCAATCAATCCCACATTCATGGCGTGCTTGCGTCATTAAGCTCAGACACTCCCATCAGAAAGGACAGGGAAAAAGCAGGTGAATCTTTATTTGATGGTAACTCAGTCAAAAAAGCTTCATTTTGTAAAAGAAAAAAAGTTTAGAACTAGTTTTGAGCGAATAAGTTCAATTTCAGAAGGTTCAGGTACCAAACTTGACCCAAACCTAGTCCCTATTGAAATCAATGGGGACACAAACTTTAGGGCTCAAATATGGCCCCATACAGGGTGTGCAACAGCAGGAAGCGACTGTACAACTTACAGCTGAGCCCGGCGTTCTTTCTTCTGCCACAGCCGGGGTGTGATGCCCAACGAGACACCCGCCTTCTGTGAGCTGACAACCGCCAATCTCCACCTTGGTACGCCTCACCGGACATGGTTGCCCCCAGGTTTTAAAAGGCGCAAAGGATGTCTGCTTACAGTGAAGGCAGGTGAACCACGGGGGTATCCCAAAGCCGAGGTCATACACAGGAAGACAGTCCTTGGAAACGTCTATACACAGAGAATAGCCAAACGGTCAAGCTGGGAGGTCAGAGGTAGCGAGCTATCCAAGGGCAGGCAGGTTCAAGGTCAGGCAAGCAAAGGTGGGTTCAGGCAGCAAAATGGGAAAGTCGATCAAGCCAAGTCGGTGCGGTACACACCCTAAGCTCAAGAAAGGTGAGGTCAGTGGGGAGGAAGGTGGCTATTTATTATTTTCAGTCCTATATGCTGATTTTATGCTGATTTATGTTGATGCGAACTGTATGAACAGAGGCTTATGGACATTAGGCACAGTTTAGAGGCACTTTATATGGCTAATTTGCACAATGCACATTGCACTTTAGTCACTGTCTATATTAGTATCATTAAATATTAGATCTATGGTATTTCATTTTACACCTTATTGGTATTCACTATTATTAATCATATGTATTTCTTGTTGGCACCGGTCCTTTCTTTTCTCTTCCCTATGCTTCTGTCCATGCGGATTGCATCAGATAGCATTAATTAGGATTATATATTTGGCATTATAAATTATTAGCCCCAGTATTCCTCCCCACAAAGCTTTTTGGTTTTTAATTGTTATGTGTGTTTGTCATTGTGTATATGTTTCTTGCATTGCTGATATAAGTATATAAGTAAATACATTTATTAGATTTGATTCTTGAGTGTGCGGCCATTTGTGTGGGGATTGTGGGGGGAGGGCAGCTCTAGGGGCCCACTACCTTGGGGTGTTTTAGTGCTATTATTCCCCCCGTGGTCTGTACCTAGTTATTTAACTTTTGAGGCTGTACATATTCAGGTGCCGTGTACAAGAAACTATAACGGCCCATGGGTGGAATATATAGGCCTGCAGAACTCCCGGGTTGACCCGGTCTTCCCGGTGTAATTAATTCCCCCCCTCTGGACTATCCTGAAGAACACCAATACACCATCCCTGGTAATCTTACTCAAGCCACTTCCCCGCCTCCCCCCTCCCCGCTCCAAACCTATTTCTTCCAACTCTAATTTGTTTGTGTTATTCTTAAAATCTATGGCCCTTATTTAACACGGGATAGCGCCAGGTAGCGAATGGTGAGCGAACGGTAATGACGCTCACCGCCACGAGAACACCGGCTCCCCTCCGCAATCACACATTTATCAAGCCGATCCTGCTTAGCGACTGACAGAGCGCCAGATAGCGACTCATTCATCATTATTCCAGCCTCACCCCACAGTGCCAGCGAGCGACCTTGAACAGCGACAGGTATGACCTCTCGCTACCTGGCGCTCTCCAATGCATTTCAATGGAGCAATCTTTAAATATTCATAATTAATTGCTATTAATTTTTTTTTTTTTTTTAAATGTCAAAAATTCTGTGACCACTTCTGCAATGTTAGATATTTTTTTTAAGGTAAAAAAAAAAAAATTTGTGCAGAATTGATATTACAGGTCTGATATTAATGTATTCATATTACAAAATGTTTTTAAAAACTTGCTTTTTTTTTCTTCCAAAAATATGGTTGTTTGGGGGTTAAAAACTACTTTTAACCCATCGCCGCCAGCGCTCTTGGGTTTAAACAAGCATTTCACAGCGCGAGAATTTTTTGAGTGTGATTTGTTAATGAATATGCTGGGAGCCGTTCGGTATGGCCATTCGCTGTCATGCGCTCCCATACAGCGCGGAACCTGTCAGACAGCGACTCCTAACCCCGTATTCAACATTACCGCACACCGACTGAGTCGCTGTCGACAACCGAGCAACGGCCAAGCACAGCGTATACTAGCGGGTGCTGTGAAAATACCGCTACTGTCGCTCATCTTGTCGCTACCTGGCGCTATTAATGAATCGGCCTCTATGTCTATAATGTTTGATATCAGCAAAGACAGCACTTTGGACCAAAGCAAAGATTAAAATCAAGGTTTACCTTAGAAGGTTTAATCAGCAACCAGTTCAACTAAATTTCAGTTAAATATTCTTTTATATCCTTTTATCCGTCAAATCCAGGACACTAGCGCACGAAATCAGACAACGACATCCATAATAGTCAGCAGGGAGACTATAAGCTTTATTTCAGTTGACAACAGTTTAAGACACATCTGTTAGACAATGTCATAGCTTGTGATTTTTGATATGCTGTCTTTTGTACTTGAAAACCTTAATAAAACCTTTGTAAAAGAAACTATAACGGGCACTGAGGACAGGACTAGCTCCCTATTTAAGGGGCGACTGACCAATGGCAAGCAGGGAAGGAGTGTATAGTGATTGGTGCAACTAAGAACTTCAGCCGGATTGGCTATACATTACCCAGGGGCTGGTCAGTCTTGGTAGTAAGGCTGACCAGCCCTTGATCGGAGGAGGCTTCACCGCCTGCCACTCGCAGTGCAGCACCTCCTTTAAGCAAAACTGCCGGACCGCAGGGATGCGCAGGGGTGCGCGTCCACACAGCTAGAGAGGAGCGAGGGAGGCTGCCAGGGTGCCAATAATTACACATACAGGACAGGGTTAAGCGTAGGTCTGGCACAAATGCTAATACACAAAGTGCCGAACAACAAAAAATATTTATAGTGCTAAGCACGGCACTCACATATGACAATATCCCATATAATGTAAAACAACATATAGTGCATTAAAATCACGGGGGCCCTCCGTACATACACACTCCCACACACACTAATGCACACCCCGCTTCTTCGCGCTGCTGAGTCCAGCCTGATATTTATCTTGACACACTGCTCATGCGTTGAGAAACGTTAAAACATGGCAATGGCGTACCGCCTCTCAGAAAGTGTTGTCCCCAGGAACTCCTTTAATTACCACCGGGTTCTAAGCGGGATTCACCACACCATGTTGGTCACGTGACATCACCTGATGTAAAAGGCTGCCAGGGTGTGCTCCTCGACTTCCGCTAGCGGCGAGTGCGCTCTGCTACATGCAGCTGGGGAGCACCACGCCGCCCCGCAGATGCTCGCCGCGGGACCCCCGATACAGGTAAATTCCTTACACGGGGCTCCAGAAAGATAGCCGCCACCATGAGTGAGGACAATTTGCGTTGTAAGCTGCTGCCAGTGTCCTCACTTACTTTTTGAAGCCCCAGCTTGTGCCATTTTGAGAGGATAGAACGCTAAGCACAAACTGGATTGCGAGGCTCAGGTAAGTTGTACAGCCGCTTCCTGCTGCGGCATACTCTGCAAGTGCTACATATTGTAAAGCAGCAAGTCCAATTTTGTTTTAGAACCAAATGTAAACGTAAAGGGCGGCTGTAAGGGACTTACCTCAGCCAGGGGGCCGGCGGCGAGCATCCGCGGAGCGACGCGGCACTCCTGCTGCTGGGAGTGCGGCGTGTCACTCTGGCAGTCTCCCTCGCCCCTCTCTAGCTGTGCAGGCGCTCGTCCCGCAGTCTGTAGATTTCGCCACTAGGAGGCGCTGTGCTGCGAGTGGCAGGCAGCGCAGAGTCTTCCACACATGATGGGAATCAGGGGCTGAGCGGCCTTGCAGCCAAGACTGACCAGCCCCTAAATAGTGCCTCCAATCACTCACAGTGTTGTAAGTTACACCAATCAGCACATACAGTACACTCCCCCCCAGGGCGGCCATTGGTCGATTCCCCAATAAATATGGAGTCAGCCCAGCACTCAATGCCCGTGATAGTCGCTTGTGATTAGGGTGTGATTCTGTTGTTATCTGATCCTGACCCGGCTTGATCGACCATTCCTGTCTGCTGCCTGTACCAACCTCTGCTTTGTCTGACTACGAACCTGCCTGCCCCTCTGGATGCCCTGTGATCTCTGACCTCCCGGCTTGACCCATTGGCTACCCCTGACTACGCACCTGTCTCATCCCTGTACTCTGACGCACCCTCGGGATTGACTACCTGTGAATGACCTCGGCTTGGGATACCCTCGTGGTTCATCGGCCTTCACCGTAAGCAGCCATCCTTTGCGCCTATTAAGACCTGGGGCAACCATGTCCGGTGAGGCGTGCCTAGCGTCCCGGCAAACGGGGGCTTGACTATAGGCAGAAGCGGCGGTGGAGATTGGGGGTTGCCTGCTTACAGAAGGCTGGTGTCCTGCTGGGCATCACAGCGGCAATCATGGATGTTTAGAACAGTCAAAATACGGTTAATGAAAAAAATTGCTTCAATCTTAACAATTGCATAAGAATAGGGACTGGTGGAAATCTCTCTACGGGGCTCTTTCTACTGATTCTAAAAGGGCTACTGCAGGCAAAGTTAATTGTTAGACCATTGTGTCGGGCTACATTTGGCATTGTCCTAACCTGACGAAATGGCCGAGATATCGAGGTTTACAGATTCAGCTCATGATTTCTCGTCTGAAAAAAAAAGTGGATGTGGCCCTTGGACCTGTGATGCTGCATTATAATTAGCAATGTGATGAATCTGGAGGTGGAGGGAGGGGGGCAACAATCCTGGCGCTAGTGCCACAATGAGTGTCAGGTCCCAGTGCAAAAAGTGTATTTATATTTATTTATTAATCCATGGCGCCTCTGGATTAAGTGCGGTGGAGGCCCCTGGGCACAAAATCTGGTGGAGGCTCAAGAAATTTTATTATTATAAGTATTTTATTTTCCTTTAAAATAATAGTCCCGCTAAGTAAGTGATAGGTGGTTGTCTGGCACCTGCCTACTAGTGCCACCCTTGTGCGGGTGGGTGCTGCTCGGGAACTCCTGCTTTGCCATTCTGGGTGGGGGGTGGTGTAGTCGCCCGGCTGGTTCCCTGCATTGAGCTGCCAGCGGCTGTGCTTGGTGGCTTATGTGCAGTGACAGCTCTGCACCCATCACTGTAGCGTTGCTGATGGCGGCTTTGCTGCTCTAGACTCTCTGTCCTGCCCTGTGGTGGCTTTGGCTCCCCAGGTGCCCCCACTGCCGCCAATAGATTTGTAGCCAAGACTGAAAAGCCTTCTGGACCAGACCATAACTCAAAGGTTGGTGGAGGCCCCCTTTGTAGGGCAAGTGGTGGAGGCCCTGGGGCACGCACCCCTTGCGCCCCCTCATAATCCGGCCCTGCCCATCTATCAACAGCGCCGGTGATGGGATAAGTGCCGGCGCTGAGTTACCTACAGTGCCACATAAGACCAAGCGCTCCCACTGCACTCTGTGGCCCTATCCCATAGATTTCAATAGGCTAGGTTGGTTATAATTTTTGGCCCCTTGTTTTTTTGAGCTGGTTCATGTGTCCCGTGATCCCTGGCCTGTTTGGAATTTTTCTTGTACGGATTTTTTGCACTTTTAGGTTGCGCTGCAAATTTGCGTTTTGACCCACGCAAACCCGTGTCATGTCATTCAGGTGTCCCCAATGAAATTCCTGGTGTTTGCAGATTAAAAATGCGCACCCATTCCCCCCCACCCAAAAAACAGGGATTGCAACAAGCGCTTTATTCCTCTTATCCTAGTTTTACAGCGCCTGTGCAGGCGCTGTTTGTTTGCAGAGTTAAACGCGCTGTCATTCTGGTGCTAGGAGTCGCTAGCACATAAGATTTTAGAAGCCCTGCGTAGCACCGAGTACACAGCCAGGAGCGCTCGAGTGCAGAGCACAGAGAGTGCCTTGCAAGAGACACTCATCTTGTTACCCCGAGATTTTTTAATAAATAAGGATGCCAGTTTTCTCCTCAATTAATGTAATGGGGAATTTGTTGTTTGGAGAGTGTGGAGCAGAGTGTAGAGAGTTCCGGCACATATTTTTCCCCCTATTCTCTCCCACACCTCCTTTCCTTCTTTCATACCTTGTCCTCATCTCTTCTTTAGCTTTTATTTAATTTACTTTTTCATTAATAATGTTTTTTTTGTCTTGTTTATGTAGAATCTTTATATTTATTTTATTCTATTCTTATTAAAATTGTTCATTATTTCGTAAGTTATGCTTATTTGTTTGCTTTTGCCAATATATAGAAATATTGTATTTTTGCTTTTTTTGTATAGACAAGTTTGGACAGAAAAACAGACTACTCATTAGGGACTTGATTCACTATGGCTCTTATTTAAGAAGGGATAGCGTCAGGTAGCGCCTAGTTAATGAGAGGTAGCGACAGATAGCGACTGGTGAGCGCCGGACACGGCACGCAATTACACATTTATCAAGCAGAATCTGTTTAGCGACTGGGATAGCGCCATGTAGCGTCTGATTCATAATTTTCACAGCCTCAGCGAACAGCGCCAGCGTTCAGCCTTGCACAGCGCCAGGTATGACCTCTCGCTACCTGGCGCTCTCCCATACATTTCAATGGACGATCCTTTTCTTCTCTTTAAACTGTTTTTTTTTTTTCAAAAAAAATCACAAATAATTCTGTGACCTCTTCTGGCATTGAAAAAGCAGTTTTTTCATATTTTTTTCATTTTTTAAATATTTCCTCAAAAATGACATTACAGGTCTGCCATTAAAGTGTTCATGTTACAATGTTGTTACAATGTAATTCCATATGTTTTCGCTTTGTTACTAGTGGAAAGATGCTTGAAAACAGACTTTACACACACCGCCTCCTGCGCTCTGGGCTTCAAACAACTATTTTTCAGCGCCAGAGATTTGTGAGGCTGTTTTTTTCCTGAATATGGTGTGAGTCGGTCGCTATGAGCAGTCGCTAACATGCGCTCCCATACAGCGCTGTACTGGTCAAATAGAGACTCCTCACAATGTATTCACCATTACTGAACAACGACTGAGTCGCTATAAAGTAGCGACTCACGGCCGAGCACTGCGACTACTAGCGGGCGCTCTGAAAATGCCGCTACAGACGCTCATCTGTCGCTACCTGCCGCTAATGATGAATCAGCCTGCCCATGTCAAATTTGTGTTTTTTTGGGAAAAATGTACGTGATTAAGCAAACTTGAATGCTGTATTTTTTTCATTTTGCTAATTCAATTCGAGAGTGAGAAAAAAATAATAATTCAACTTTCAATTATAATTTTTGTGGAATTTTTGAGCACAAACTAATTCTAGCGATTCAGGTGCCATTGAATGGCTCCACACGTGTTAGAGCCTTATTGAACTTGCATTGGGACTTGACAATAATTGAAATGCAGCACCTAGATGGGCCAAAATGTTTTATCTGGGAGTTATTAAAATTGATTTTAATGGCTTCTTTTGCTTAACAATGTGTAATTAGGACACGGGGAGACTGATTCATTAATAGCGGCAGGTAGCGACAGTTGAGCGACTGTAGCGGCATTTTCAGAGCGCCCAATAGTAGTCGCTGTGCTTGCCCGTTGTTCGGTAGTTGATATATTGTTGAATATTAGGTGAGGAGTCGCTATTTGACAGGTTCCGCGCTGTACGGGAGCGCATGATAGCGACTGGCCCTAGCGACCGGCTCCCACCATATTCATTAAAAAATCCTCGCGCTGTGAAATGTTTAAACCCCAGAGCGCTGGCGGCGATGGGTTAAAAGTAGTTTTTTAACCCCAAAACAACCATATTTTTTGGAAACCAAAAAAACAAGTTTTTAAAATAATGTAGTGATATGAATACATTAATATCAGACCTGTAATATTAATTCTGTACAATTTATTTATTTTTTTTCCCTTAAAAAAATTATCTAAAATGGCAGAAGTGGTCACAGAATTTTTCACATAAAAAAAATTAATAACAATTAATTATTAATATTTAAAGATTGTTCCATTGAAATGCATTGGAGAGCGCCAGGTAGCGAGAGGTCATACCTGTTGCTGTTCAAGGTCGGACGCTGGCGCTGTGGGCTGAGGCTGGAATAATGATGAATGAGTGGCTATATGGCGCTATCTCAGTCGCTAAGCAGGTTTGGCTTGATAAATGTGTGATTGTGGTGGGGAGCCGGCGTTATCGTGGCGGGGCCCGTCATTACCGGCCGCTCACCAGTCGCTACCTGTCGCTATTCCTTCATAAATAAGGGCCCAACAAAAAAAGCACTGCAAAGTTTGTCCCCAGCAGTGATCTCTTGTAACTGTAATAATGAAACGCCGACCAGCGCTGGAAAACACAACGGCAAAGATTTCAAGGAGGAAAAAATTCATAAATAACGACAATACAAAGTGCCAGATTGAATAGGAATGCTGGAGCTCCGAAGCTGGCGCTATTGCCACAAAAATTATGCTAAAAGGAGCTCATCATAAATAAGACCTATAAACCTGCACAGTTACATTAATATGTAAATTAAGTTCAACAAAGGGTCAGCACAGGGGCCAGTACAGTTAAGCAGCAGAAACGTGGTTTTCGCTTGTACCATATTTTTTTTTAAACAATTTCAAGTGTATTGAAGCAAACTAATTTAATTCAACAGCCATTCTGAATCACTCATACGTTTTACAGGGAGGCTGATTCATTACTAGAGTCAGGTATCGGCAGATGAGCATCTGTATAGTGGAGCTAAGAGCGACCGCTAATATGTGCTGTGACTGGCTATAGGACGCTGTAACAAAGCGTCTCAGTCACTGTAGTAACCTGGCCGGCATTGATGAACGAGATGTATGTTGGGTGCTCTAACACCAGTACAGCATTGCAGGGTGCGAAAGGTAACGCCAGCTCATTGTGACCATCTCTCAGCGACTCACACGATATTCAACACAAAAACAGACTCACAGAGCATCGGCACTCTGGATCTGGTCGCTATAGCATAGAGCGCCAGACGCTGTGTGATCAAAGTCTGTTTCTGAACACATATCCACCAGTAACAAAGCGAAAACACATGGAATGACATTGTTGTAACATTGTGACATTAACACTTTAATGACAGGTCTGTAATGACAATTCTGCATAAAAATATAAAAAATAAAAAAAGTTTTCATAAATTACTTTCTAGGCCAGGAGAGGTCACACAATTATTTGAGCGAAAAAAAAAACCCTGTTTAAACAGAAGAAAAAGAACATCCATTGAAATGTATAGGAGAGCGACAGGTAGCGACAAGTAATACCAGGCGCTCTGGAAGCTAGAGCGCCGGCGCTATACGCTGAGCCACCTGTAATGATGAATCGTATTCTACATGGCGCTGTTAGAGTCGCTCACCGGAATCGCCTTCATAAATGTGGTAACATTCTAAATTGCATCACCAGACGCTGCCTGCCGCTACAAGGCACTACCTGGCGCTATCCCTTCAGGAATAAACCCCTAATTCTTGCATGGGATCCAATTTTCCAAGCGTTATTTAATGTTTTCTACCTTTAGTGAATAAAGGCCTAGGTTTGAATATTTTGGTGGTTTCTCCAGGGCTGCCACAAAGGTAGGATGTTCCTCTTTAAAGTGGACCAACACCCAGGATTTTCACTATCCTGGGTGTTGGTCCACTTCAGCGGGGCATCCGAGATCAGGATGCCCCACTGTGTGAAACCCCCCCAAAAGCCCCCAAAAACGTACCTTTTCGGCGACGGACAAGTGACGGATAAGCCGCCGCCGCCTCCCGTGCGTCCCTCTTACAGGGCGCGCGCCCACGCCGGCCATTCACAAACGGCTGGCACGGGCGCACGCACTGCTAGAGGGGCGCGCGGGAGGCGGCGGCTTATCCGTTGCCGATAAGGTAAGGTTTTTTGGGGCTTTTAGGGGGGTTTCACCCCGCGGACATCCCGATCTCGGATGCCCCGCGGTGAGGGAGGTGATCGGCCCGGGAATCTTATAGATTCCCGGGCCGATCCCCCCTGGGTGTTGGTCCACTTTAAAGATGTTGTGCTCTATAGCTTAGGACTTGTGACCCTGCAGTGTATTTTTGAATGTGACATTTTCCCTGAACTTGATGACAGCCCCCGTGGCTTCATATAACTAAAATGTTGCCTTCTCTGGGATCTAACGCTCTGGAATGTTTACTCTTTTGGACTAAGTCCAGGCAGAGATAGATTAGCTGTGGGTGCTAACAATTAGCGTCACTCCAAAGATAATAGGTGACAAAGATAGAACAACGATCAATAGAGTCTGAAATACAAAGTAGTAAACCCAGGAAATAATGAGAAAATGAGATGATGCCACTTGCATTGCCTATTCATATGCATGGGGCCCACACCTGCCAGCCCCCCCCCCCCCCCCCCGAGGTAGGGTTAGATCAGTGGCAACATTTTGTTTAAAAAAAATAAGGAGATAAAGAAGGACACTCGGCGGGCAGATGGGCTTGCTGCCGCAGGTGAGTGGTGCCATTTAACACAGTACAGCAGTTAGGAAGCCACTGTTCATTTAGGTGAGCCAGCTGCTGTAGAATCTGCTCCATTCAGTTATGCAAGATGAAATGACGTCACAGCAGCTAAGGAGCTGAATGGTGCAAAGCGGGCCACTGGCTGCATCCCCGCTCACCTCTAACTGGGGGCGTGCCCGGGCCGGCCAATCACAAATGGCTGGCCCTGGTATGCATCTAGCCAAAGGAATAGCGAGGCTGTGATCTGTGCATACACCACCAACGAGGCTATGTGAGTGCGGGGATATAATGGGTTTCACACACTGGGGCATCATAGTTTGAGATGTCACAGGGAGTGGAAGTTGGAAATTGTTTGGAATTTTTTTTGTACGGATTTTTTGCACTTTTAGGTTGCGCTGCAAATTTGCGTTTTGACCCATGTAAACCTGTGTCATGTCATTCAGGTGTCCCCAATGAAATTCCTGGTGTTTGCACATTAAAAATGCGCACCCATTCCCCCCACCCAAAAAAACAGGGATTGCAACAAGCGCTTTATTCCTCTTATCCTATTTTTACAGCGCCTGTGCAGGCGCTGTTTGTTTGCAGAGTTAAACGTGCTGTCATTCTGGTGCTAGGAGTCGCTAGCACATAAGATTTTAGAAGCCCTGCGTAGCACCGAGTACACAGCCAGAAGCGCTCGAGTGCAGAGCACAGAGAGTGCCTTGCAAGAGACACTCATCTTGTTACCCCAAGATTTTTTAATAAATAAGGATGCCAGTTTTCTCCTCAATTAATGTAATGGGGAATTTGTTGTTTGGAGAGTGTGGAGCAGAGTGTAGAGAGTTCCGGCACATATTTTTCCCCCTATTCTCTCCCGCAGCTCCTTTCCTTCTTTCGTACCTTGTTCACATCTCTTCTTTAGCTTTTATTTAATTTAATTTTTCATTAATAATGTTTTTTTGTCTTGTTTATGTAGAATCTTTATATTTATTTTATTATGTTCTTATTTAAATGTTTCATTTTAATGTCCCAAGTTATGCTTATTTGTTTGCTTTTGCCAAACAGATTACTCATTAGGGGCTTGAAAAAATAAAGGAATAAAGAACGACGCATATGATTTGACAGTCATATGGGCAATTCCTGGACAATTCCCTATGACAGGATGCCCCTCTGTGTGCAACCCCCTAGGTTTGCTGGTAACTTCATAGTGCATGCGCATCAACCTAAGTCATTCACTGACGGGGAGGCCGATTCATCAATAGCGCCAGGTAGCGACAGATGAGCGACTGAAGTATGGCGCTATGAGCGCCGCTAGCGTCAGCCGCGGGCGTTAGCGATTCGCTATAGCAGGCCTCCTCAGTCGCTACCTGGCGTTGTTGCGAACAACGCCTACATTGCTGAATATGATGTTGGCCCTCAGCTGTGTTGGCGCTGTCAGTCAGTGTGACCACGCTATTCTACACAGCGCCTGTTAGCTTTGCTGTGTCCTGGCCATCCAGTACCTTCTGAATAAAACACATTGCCACATTTGTTTTGAAATGTAAAAATTTTTTTATTGTGTGTAAAAGGTAATTAAATTCTACCAGATCTTCGAATATAAATGGAAAATAAAACATAATTAAACACATAGCCACAATTTTTTTAATTTTTATTTGTTACCTAAAAAGGAAATACAATTAAATCACCAATGAGAAAGAAAAGGAAAATAAAAACAGAACAGAGAAAGAAAAGGAAAATAAAAACAGAACAGAGAAAGAAAAGGAAAATAAAAACAGGACAGAGAAAGAAAAGGAAAATAAAAACAGAACAGAGAAAGAAAAGGAAAATAAAAACAGAACAGAGAAAGAAAAGGAAAATAAAAACAGAACAGAGAAAGAAAAGGAAAATAAAAACAGAACAGAGAAAGAAAAGGAAAATAAAAACAGAACAGAGAAAGAAAAGGAAAATAAAAACAGAACAGAGAAAGAAAAGGAAAATGAAAATAGGAATTAGAATGTAAAGGAAACTTACAACCGAATTAAACACATAGCCACATGTATATATCTAATTTTTTTTTAATTTTTTCTCTAAAAATAAATTAAGAATAAAATATAAATGAAATAGAAAAAGAAAAGTCCAGCAGAAATGCAAAAGAAAAGTAAAGTCCAGGAAAGGGTTGTAAGAGGAATGTCGAGATCATGGTGCATCTCTTTGTGCCTGAAAAATTAAGAAAAGTGCAGTTAGTATATATCTTTATAGTTATTTTGTGCTTTCTTTTAAAAAAATGCATAACTTGATAACCAACATTGGCGTCTTACACCCCCCTTAGAGTGGTTTGGGTCATCTTACACCCCCCCTTAGAGTGGTTTGGGTCATCTTACACCCCCCCTTAGAGTGGTTTGGGTCATCTTACACCCCCCCTTAGAGTGGTTTGGGTCATCTTACACCCCCCCTTAGAGTGGTTTGGGTCATCTTACACCCCCCCTTAGAGTGGTTTGGGTCATCTTACACCCCCCCTTAGAGTGGTTTGGGTCATCTTACACCCCCCCTTAGAGTGGTTTGGGTCATCTTACACCCCCCTTAGAGTGGTTTGGGTCATCTTACACCCCCCCTTAGAGTGGTTTGGGTCATCTTACACCCCCCTTAGAGTGGTTTGGGTCATCTGAAACACCCCTTAGAGTGGTTTGGGTCATCTTACACCCCCCCTTAGAGTGGTTTGGGTCATCTTACACCCCCCCTTAGAGTGGTTTGGGTCATCTTACACCCCCCCTTAGAGTGGTTTGGGTCATCTTACACCCCCCCTTAGAGTGGTTTGGGTCATCTTACACCCCCCCTTAGAGTGGTTTGGGTCATCTTACACCCCCCCTTAGAGTGGTTTGGGTCATCTTACACCCCCCCTTAGAGTGGTTTGGGTCATCTTACACCCCCCTTAGAGTGGTTTGGGTCATCTTACACCCCCCCTTAGAGTGGTTTGGGTCATCTTACACCCCCCCTTAGAGTGGTTTGGGTCATCTTAAACCCCCCCTTAGTGCGTTTGGTTGCTCTTTTGGATGGGAGGTCAAAGACATTTAAACAGGAGTGCAGTACTTGCATTAGAGTGAAGGGTAGTTAGCTTACCGCAAAATAAGAAGTGATCAGCCTTTCCCTTAGCTCATCGCCAGTCTGGGTGTCCTCACTTCTATCTGCGGGCAGGTTGGGGATTTCTGGCACCAGTGCTGTCTCCTCGGGGGCTTGGATTCGGTGACAAATGCAAATGTTGTGTAGCACACAGCAGGCAAGGATGATCTTGGAAACCTTCTGTGGGCTGTAGAGCATCTCTCCTCCTGGCCGTGCCAAACAAAGAAAGCGTGCTTTCAGCAGGCCGATGGTTCTTTCCACAATGCTTCTGGTCTTGCGATGCGCTGCATTGTAGCGTTCATGGGCAGAGGTCCGTGGGTTCCTGACCGGAGTCATGACCCACGTTCTCTGCCCATATCCCTTGTCCGCTGTAGAAAAAACACAAGGAGAGAGACAGCAATTAGTACTAGTACATGTTTTTGGGTGGTAGTTTGTTTAAAATTGCCTTACTAGGCCACATATTAGCAAAATACATAGACATGGTTAATTTATTACCCAGTAGCCAGCCAGCTGGCATTTCGTTGTTATCAAACTTCCGGCACAGGACTGTCCGCTGCAAGACGTAAGAATCGTGGCATGAGCCGGGGAACCCCGATCTCACCGCCCGCAGCTTCATCTCATGGTCACAGACCACCATGATATTAAATGAATGGAACTGCTTCCTGTTTCTGTAGGACAGCTCCTGTGCACGGGGAGGGCGGAAAGGGATATGTGTACCATCAACGCACCCTAGCACATTCGGGATCCCTCCCATCAGATAGAAAGCATGTTTTATTTTGGCAACCTCTTCCTCCTCCTCAGGAAACTTGATGTAAATTGGGATTAAATCACAAATTGCCAGAACTACCTGGATTAGGATGCGGCTCATAGTAGCCTGGCTTATCCCGCTGAGGAGGGCTGAGGTTGCCTGGAAGGTCCCTCGTGCCAACACATTAAGAGTGGCACACAGGCGTACTATGCCTGGAATGGAGTGAGTGCGTTTGGTGGATGGCTCGATTTTGGTCTTAATCTGATCATATAGGGACTGTAGTGCAGCACGATTCAGACGGAAGCGGCTCCTGATCTGCTCGTCACTTAAGTCCCATACTGAAAGGCGGATTGCAAAGGAGCGGGGTGCCCTAAGCCTCACAACACCCCGCTCCCTTTCCTCCTGCTCTTTCAGCATACACATACATCCATCCACCCAGACACCATACATCACCCTCTTATCCATCACACACACTAAAGATATATACAAAAACAAAAATAAAAAAAAAAAAACACTCACACACAACACACACACAAACAATCACACTACACACACACCCGCTACAATGCAGCTCAACACAAAACCAGAACTATAGTGGTCCAAACCACCAGCCTGCTGAAAACCAGCTTTCTAAGTTAAGCACAACCAAGAGGGGAGTTGCTGCACAGCCCACAAAAGGCCCCAAAATCAAGCCTTACTTGCTGTATGCTACACAAAATTTGCAGATGCCACCCAAACCAAGCTCCTAAAGAAACAGCACTGATGTCAGAAATCACCCAACAAGCCACAGAGAGTGAGGACAGAAACCAGACAGAGGCTCAAATGAGCTAAGGGAAGCGAGCACAGCACCACACCACAGCCTTTGCCACAGTGTAAGAATAGCAGAACCTAGTTCATTCCTTCCTTTTATACTTCATTTTCAAAAGTGACAGGTCCGCTTTGCCGCCTTTTGCGTCGCTCTGCTATTTCCGGGCGCCAATTAGCCGACCCAGGTGTGCGTAAAACAGAGTGCGCACGCGCACGCTAGTAGCGCTACTAGCGTACTTGAGCCGTAACGTGCGTGCATTAACGGACATGGGCCAAAAATCAGGTGGGGACCAATGAAAGTGAAGCTGTTGTTTTTTTAAATAGCCGTTAGGCTAAGCACATGTCACAAGGGTTGCAGATACATCAGTCCATTGTTGGATTTGGGTGTGTGTTGTTTGTTGATTGAGGTCTGTAATGAGTTAATTGGCTAACACACATGCTTCTGTCAGTGCAGTGGAGGTGTGCCTAGAAGGAACTGGGCTGTATGTGTGAATCAATTAAGTGGGCTGCTTTTGGATTGGCTGTTAGAGCACATAAAACCTGCCCAAGCCTAAGAGATTGCGATGCCATTCTGTAGTGTGCATGCGTGCTTGTGGGGTGTTGATTTGTGTGTGTGTGCAGCTACAGGATGGAGCCAAATACAGGACATCTGCCGGCCACAGCAGGCCCGAGTAGGAGTTTGGTGGGTGCTGTGCGCAGACCTCCCTTACGGAAAAGGGCACAGCCTGAAGGTGGGGCAGCACCCCAGGCTAAGCGCCCAGGTGCCAAGAGGGAGCCTGAATTTAATTTGGCTGAGAATAATCATCTTGTGCGCCTGACACTTGCGAAATGGGAGCTGATATTTGGCTCCCAAAGCAAGTCCATAGGCAAACAAGAAAGAAGCAAACTGTGGGATGCCATTGGTGTGGAGCTTAGTAGCACAGCTCAACACCCACGTAGTGGCCCATCCTGCAGGAAACGCTTCTACACTTTGCGAGGGGCCCTTATGAAAAAGATGAATCACGATCTTGATGTGGACAGTGGGTTCATCCAGGCTCCAAAGAGTACCTACAGGCCGTATGAGGAGATGCTGAAGGCCAAAATCCCACTGGCTCGGCTGCAGGGTGTGGATCCTGGGGATGACACCACCGGTTGGGCTGAAGGTACATATTTTATGGCTTTTACTATAACCTAATGTTAATGTATGTGATTAGCATTTTTACATTCTGACCAACTAACTGTAGGACCTGTGAAGTATTACATTATAGCTAAAACATTTGTAACTTTTCTGTCTGTTGCTTTATGCATAGGTGCACATGCTGCTGTCCGGGATGTGGCTCCGGACAACCAAGCTCCTGCCCTTCCAGCAACCTCAAGGCTACCCCAGTCTGCCATTGAAGGTATTTACCCATTATTTGTTTGCTGGTTTTTTGAAAAACAAATGTGTGTGGGAGCAGCTCAAGCAATAAAGGTTTGCCCTGTTGACTATTAATAATATGTGGGTGCGCCCTAATTGCACGCCCACTGTAACACTCACAGTCAGTAACTAACAAGGCCCTAACATGTGTAGATATGTAGGATGCAAGAGATGTGTAGCCATATATCGGCCTATCAATGTGTGAGCCACACTTGGCTTGATTAGTCAATATTAGTGAAAGAGCTGCTCACACACCTTAATGCATGTTGTATTTTTGCACGCACATTAGCTATGGCTCAATGTTGGTTTTATTTTGCACTAGCTCCCATGCCCTTGGCCCCAGCATCTCCTCCGGATCCCACCTACTCTTTGGATGTCGGTAAGTGCATGTGTTCACCTTGCTTGATCCACTTTGACTCAAGTGCATGTGTCTCATTTGTCTTTTTTCTTTGTAGGCCAAGTGACTGGTTCATCTTTGGACCCCACTTCCGATGTTGCCGGTCAACAGGACCCTGTTGGTGTGTAGAGCAATACATAATGTATCCTTTCTGCTGTTTAGGTTACACTGGTTCAATTTGGTTAGTCTACTAAGCTACATGTTTGCTTGGTAAACTTGAAGATGCCTCTTGGGAGTGCTGGTTGCCTCCCCAGGGTCAGTCTATTAGTTATTTTAGTGATAGCAATGTATATTTGCGGACATATTTTTAGGAAAACATTCACTGTAGTAGTTTGCTGAATCTTTAGACACATTTTTTTTTTTTTTTAGTTGACCCGAATATCGGAAGTGGCTGTCCAGAAAGGGCCCCTCAAGTTCCAGCTGCCAGAGATGAGGGTAAGTGGTTTTGCCTTGCTCTAGTATGTCTTTTGGCTCTAATGTTGTGCCACTTGCTTCTGGCAACTTGTGTGTCCACATCTATTTTCAAGGTCCAATCTCGAGTGAGGACCCCACTCCAGACATCTGGGATATTGCGGGTATGTTTAATTTAAGCAATGTTTATGATGAGATTTGCAGAAATTAGTGCGTCTTAGTCCTGTAACATACATGTTAACAATCTGAGTTTAACCAAGACCTTTGGTCTACTGTGTATTTTTTAACTTTTTAGAGGTATGACCTCGATAGCCTAACCAGGTTACATTAGAGTTTGGCCCACAGACCTACTAACCTGATTTTCATGTTTAGCATTTGCCAACTTGCCCGACATCTCTGATGTTGATTCGCGACTCTCTGGCACCGATACCTCGAGCCTACCTGGGCTGGAGGACACGCAGGTAACATGGCTGATGTAGACGACCTCTAAACCCATTGGCATATTCGTGGGTAGTGGAAGAAGCAACATGTAACATTTCATTTCATTGTTGTTTTGGCAGGAGGCGGAACCAGAACCCCAAGCTGGGACCTCTTCCCAAGTCCCATGTGGCCAAGCTTCAGAGGCTCAGACAAGGGTAAGTTGTCTAGTGAGTGTTTATGGTAACTTTTGGGAGGGGCATAACTGCATTTGTTCCGTTTGACTAAAATGTGGTTTACTATTTTTTTAGCCTACAACCACAGCAAGAGGAGGTGTGGCACCAACCAGTGCCGATTTCTACACACTAGGGGTCCGGATGCTGGAGGACTACAGTCGCCAACAGCCGCGTGATGGAACTAATGAGCGCATTGCGGCGTTGGAAAATCAGGTGCTGATGTGTCAGCAACAAAATGAGGGCCTGCAGCGCCAGGTGGACCAGTTAAGGCAAAACCTACAACAGAACCAGGACCTTGGTCGCCTTGCCAATGTTATCGAACAATCTGTACAGCGCCAGGAAGAGGCAATACAGCGCCAGGCAGAGGCAATACAGCGGCAGGACCAAACTTTGTTGTTGATACAACAGCTCATACAACAGCAGTCTATATTTTTTACTGCACTGTTGTCCCCCAACACCGCCCCTAGCAATGACTCCCAACCTCCCCGGCCACCCAGCCAAGAATATTAATTTGTATACCTTTTTCTTATGATTTATGTAAATATATTTTTGAAAACCACCTCTAATTTGTGTTTATCCATACATGTGAAAGCTAAATACACAGTCAGGGCTGATTTGCTCAATCATCTCTAATATTATGCCACCATTTATGTGCCACATTAGTTAACATTGCTTACTATGGTGTAAACATGTACTGGCTCAAAATGGCAGCCTAATTTTAGACATAATGGTTTTGGGGAATCGAAACCTATGCTGGTCAAGGAACAACACAGTTCTTGGTAAAGATAAATGTCTTTATAGAAATTGGCCCAACACGGGCAACATAGGCCAACAAAGCCTGGAAAACATGGCCAGGGCAGCCATCCCCCCCACCCTAACGTCTCCGACGCCTCTTCATGGCCAGCAGCATCCCTTTCATCTGTCGGAAGGCCCGCCACAGTCTGCGATGCTGGCGTATACAAGCTGTAGAGATGTGATAAAAAATAATATATTAGAATTTGTTTGCAAACTCAACATACACAGATGTAGCAATGTAATGTCAGTGTTTCTAACTTGCTAACACTCACATTAACATTGGTGAACAATGTGCCCCTAACATTTTAAAATAAAGTTTTAATATTGACTTGAAAACATGTTAGGACCACATACCTTTACTCTTAAAGTGGACCAACACCCACAATATAGTTTATCCTGGGTTTGGGCCCACTTTGTTGTTTCTCACAGATCTGTATTTCCCCTGATGTGTGTATACACACAGTAATCCATAGCCACTCACCTCTCCATGCTCCAACGTGCTTGGCACAAAGAACGCACGCTAACGTCTATGCAGGGAACAGGAATGTACACTCCTCTTCCACCCCCTCTTCACGCATGTCACTCTCTGGCTGCTCATGGGGACCCGGCGGCCATTCACAGAGGCCCAGGGGGGAAAAATGCACGTCTGGAGTGTTGCGCAGGAGGCAGCGGAAGATAAGTTCCCATAATTAGGGGTTTGCTTGGTGGGGTGGACCCGTGGTACCTGCACTTATCGTATATTCTGCGGGGTGTTAGTTGTTACTTGTTGGCAAATTAAATGTTTAATGCACATTAAACAGCCTTGGTGTTGGGCCAGGTTCACTCTTGGCAAGGTAATAATGTTTATGGGCAAGTAAGGACATTTATGTCTTTAGTCCAAGCCAAACATCAGTGCCTAAGGAAGAGGGAAGTTTGCCCTATAATGTTATTGGTAAACACCTAAGCAGCCCCATTTGGTTGTCTATATGCCACAAATAGTCCGTATGTGTCCGTAACAAGAATGTGAGGCAACTATCAAGGATGTTGACTGGCATGTTGGATTATTGACCAAACACATTTAACCTAGATGTGTGTGATATTCACACATTGGTCAATTTCACATTTCTACAAATGTAACTAGAAGAGAAATGTTTACAAAGTATTTACCCATATTAATTTGGATGTACTCACCATCGCAGCTGTGGCGGTGGCCCATGCTGCTGGCCGTCCCTGGAGCTGGTGTGGGGAGGAGGAATTCTGCCTCCGTCTGCGTAGCAACATCTGTCCATAAAAAAACAAAATACCAAACCACATTTAGTGGAGCTATGACACCCGAAGTTTGGACATCAATCTGGTTAGTGAGTCTTCGCTCCCAAAACAAACACTTCTTTACATACATGTTAAACGATATTTTCTATATTCCTGGCCCATTAGTTAATGTGAAGTGTTTATGGTTGCCACATGTATCCATTTTGCCAATCTGGCACTAACCTTTACATTGCAATGTAAATGACTCATTACCAATTTAATGGATAATGTTACCAGTGTGCAACATGTGTTTGCCCTAACTACTTCACGAAAATTAACTTTTGCTAGCACACATCATGGTGTGGCCAGAAACATAGGGGTGGTTTCCAGTTGGCTAGCACTGTAGTGTGGTTTGTGATGTTAATGTACATTAGCAAACCAGCTTAGACAATGGACCAGGAAACGTGTCTGTTAAAAGTGTACCAAGACACAGGATTGTGATTATTCAGTGTAGTAGTCTACTTTGGCAGAGCAACACAATTTTAGTCCGCCACCGCCCCTGCCTTCCGCACATCACTCCGCCAGTGTGTGCGCACACGCATGCCAGTAGGAAACAGAGCGCAGGCGCACACACATCTCGAGTGCCACACAGGAGGCAGGGACAATGGCTTCTGCCACCCCCAAAGAGGGAAGTAGTTTGTGGTGTTTGGTTGGGGGGGGGCCCTGGGTGAGGGATGTGATTTGGCAGCCAAGGCGCCATAATCCAAACAATATCAGCAAGGTTTGTGGGTCCACTTTAAGGAATGACATAAAGTCCAAAATGAACTAGCTTCAAACATACACTTACCACGACTATGCCCGAGGAGGATTTGACGCCAAAAATCCATGGAGGTGCCGCCTATATGATGCCCTGCAAATTACAGAGGAATGGCAAGGGCTAAGCACAAATGGTCAGATGAAACCTGTCACAGACTAACAATTAAAACATGTAAACTCACCAGGGGATGAAGCGCCACTTGAAGCCCAGGGAGGGCTCTGAGGAGGAGGCGGGGAGCCTCGGCTCCTCACACTCTGCTCAGAAGATCCACCAGGCAAAGGGCCACCCTCCTCCCTCTCACTCCCTGCTTGAGAGTGGCCCCTTGCCTGGTGAGAGTCCTCAGACTCAGAGTGTGAGGAGCTGAGGCTTGATCCAGCCTGCCCCCCAGCAGCACACTCCTCTGGGGCGTCATCCCCTTCCTCCCCTGGGTCCTCTAAATAGGACCCGCGGGAGGGACCCTCCCCCGATGACTCCCCCGAGTCCGCCTGCCTGGTTCGGGGGAGGAATCCCTTCCCACGTTTCCCCAGGGGAGGACGCTTATCTGTGTGGAGGGGGTGAAAGCAAATAATTAATATAAAGAGCAAAAAAGGACACAGCTTAGCAGATGATTCTGCACAAAGGCCAAAAAGAACATAAGCTTTAACTTACCTGATGCGTAGGCATCATATAGGCGGTACACGCCTTCTGGGTCCCGGCGCTTAAAATCTGACCATTTCTGTTGTATCGCCCGGATGGTCAGGTTGGTCTTGAAGCGCCGGGACACAGTGGCCTTCACCTCCATGGCAAGGCGTTTTTTTGCTCCTCGGGCATAGTCGTATTCGGCAAGGCAGAAGTCCTATGAAAAAAAAAAATAAAAAAAAAAAAAAAAATCACAACATGACCTCAGAACAATGTCATAAACAGTTCTACAGAGACAAGATCAAAGTGGAACCACACCCAGGATTTACATTAGTCTGTGTTTGTGTGCACTTTTTAGGGCCACAACTATTGTGGGTGGCCCACTGTCTGCAACCCCCTTTGAAGGGCCCAAATACACAGCTGAGGACACTCCCACGTCACTCCGCAAGCCAAACACAGCGGTCCACGCCGGTGTGGTATGCGCAACCAAGGGCCTTGGGAGGTGCATACCAGCTCAGCTGCATCTGCACGGCAAAGTACGCATGTGGCGTTTGACTCTAACAGGGAGTGCGCCTGCACACCAATTGAAAATATGTATGGCGCAGGGGTACACCCTGCTAGAGGTAAGCGCAATAGGCATCCGCAACTCACACATGCACAGATGGGACGGGCCAGAGATAATTTTTGGGGCCCTCCAGGGGGGGGGGGGGGGGGCATCCAAGCAGGACATCCACAATGGGGATGCCCCATGTGGAGTGTACAATTTTGGAATAAAAACAATAAAAATTCAGCCCCTATCCACCCTGTGTGTTTAGACATTTTTAAACTAAAAATACAAAACTAAAATACTCACTTTAACTACCTGGCCATTGACCCGGCTATCCACCCGGGTGCGCCTTTGTTTTTGGGGCACAGGAGGGGAATGGGTGGGAGGGGTGGTATTTGGGGAAGGTGAGGTAGGTGGGGGATGTGGGGGAGGGGTGGTGGGGCCGGAATCTGAGGAGGAGCTGGGGAGGCGCATTACTCGCCGTTTGGGAGCCATATTGGAAACGCTAAGGAGGAAACAGGAACCGGAAATGACGCTAGCGACATGAGACATAAAAAACAAACCAAAACAAAAATACGCACCGCGCCCCAGCAACAAGCTAATATCAGCTATGTGCAAGCTAAGTGGCGGAAAAACATTAAAATGACGCAGAAAAACAAGCTATTGGCATAAGCGCAAGACAGTTTTACCTTAAGGTGGCGTTGAAACGCAAAGGAGGATCCCGGAACCGGATATGACGCAAGCAACTGTGCTTCCAAACTAAAAAAAAAAAAATGCGCGCAGCAGGGACAAGCTAATATCAGCTATGTGCAAGCTAAGTGGCGGAAAAACATTAAAATGACGCAGAAAAACAAGCTATTGGCATAAGCGCAAGACAGTTTTACCTTAAGGTGGCGTTGAAACGCAAAGGAGGATCCCGGAACCGGATATGACGCAAGCAACTGTGCTTCCAAATTGAAAAAAAAAACATGCGCGCAGCAGGGACAAGCTAATATCAGCTATGTGCAAGCTAAATGGCGGAAAAACATTAAAATGACGCTGAAAAACAAGCTAGGGCCCACGGCGCCACAAATTATTAGCTTGATTTAGCAGGGGGTTCTACATACTGTAATGCATAGGTCCTTCTAAAGCATACACCGTTGTGCTTAAATATACAAATCTTATTCCTTCACAAAGTCATCACACAATCAAACTAGACAACTACCTGAAAATGTGGCACACATGAGAATGCATAACGGGTTGTTATGAGCTGGTACGACTGAATGTTAATCCTGCAATATGTGGCCAGGCACGCTCACAACTACAGTGTATTCATTAACAACGACTGGGGTCGCGGGAAGTGAATTCCTTGCAAATGGCAGAAGGGCACATGTATGAACAGCACAGCGCCGCACAACGCAGCGCAGCGAGGCACAGCGACGCTGGCGCCGCCACATAGCGAATTAAAACAGCGACTGCAGAAACACTGACCAACACAGATTCATCAAGGACAGGGCTGCCGAATAGCTTGGGCGCTGACAATTTCGAAGAGCGAACGTGACCGCCCAACCTGACAGGCTACAAAATAGCTTTACAAGCCCCGTTTGTGTGGAAAACCAGCGCTTTTGAGGCCAATGAGTTTGGGTGGAGGAGATGCAATTCCCATGTCACTCACAACATTACATTGTTAAAAAAAAAAAAAAAAAAAAAAAACATAAATAACCAGCTAGATTCATAAAACATATCAATATAAACATGTGCTGAATTTTGTCCCAAAGCAAAAAACCCCCAAACCACTAAGAACAATCATTGCAGCGTCTGCCATTGAAATGTATGGGAGAGCGGCAGGTAGCGCCAGGTAATACGTGTCGCTGTGAAGGAATTTGCAGCGGCGCTGTTCGGTCCAGCCGGCTTCATGATGAATGCCGCGCTAGCCGTCGCTCTCGCCGGCGCTAGCCTCATTTAGCTTGATAAATGCGTCATTGTGACCGCCGCCGGGCGTACTTGAGTCGGTAGGCGCCGTTAGCTGCCGCTACCTGGCGCTCGTCAGACACTACCTGGCGCTATCGCTTGATGAATAAGGGCCATAGTCAAGTATAACAGTACTTTGAACTTAATAATAAAGGTAATAACTTGCAAGTATAAACGGACCATACACAGTATAACAACCCAATGAAAGGCCCAGCTGGGGCTTTAGTTAGTCTCTGCACATATACCCGGGTATATAGATACTCAATAACTAAATAGCTCCAGGAGAAAGTTGACACAGGATGCAAGCTGCAGGTGCCCCTGATGTTGACTCGAGGAGATGATTCACTCTTGACCCACAAAAGACGATGATGAGATATGCAGCAGCAGTAGCAGATCCTCCACAACACACAACAGGTTAACAGACAGGAGGTAATGAAGAAGTTTGAGAGCAGCAACAGAAGATCCCCCAAGAGGCACCAGCAGCTGGACATGCGGGAGAATAGTGTAGCAGTCTGGAAAGTGATTCAGACTCCACTTTGAGGGTATATGTGAGTTGCAGCAGCACAGCTCATGACAGCAAGCCGTGTACTCAGTTCTCCCCTCCATACAGGAAGTCTGTCCTATATATTTAGTCTTTGATACCTCCAGCCAGGGGCTGCAAACCCCAACTTGCAGGGGCAGGAAGTGTATCATCAGCAGCTAAAGAGAGAGAGTGATCTGCAACAAGCCCTCTACTCTATGATCTCCAGCAGGCATGTAATATTTCTTTTGCAACTCTGTGGTAACTGAGCACTTCCCTACACTAATTTGAATGTTTTACGCCCTATATATCTCCTAAACACAATCCATAAGTGTTATCAGGACTGATGGTGCAGTTTTACTGGTAAATTACAGGGTTCCTGACACCAAAACCGATGGAGCCAAGTGAACCTACCTGTCTTTTGCAGACACAACCAGCAACTGCACTACAGGAACACCATGGAGGGCAAGCATACGACCCGACAGCATCTTTAAAGTGTCTGGTTTAGGATGTAGTTCTGCTTTGTTAAGCTTTGTAATCATTTTCAGTGTTAAATCTTAAAGTCTCCATACCAGGGCTACTCTTGCAAAATATGAGGAAAGAGGTATGAACAGCCAAGAAAGGATCTTCCCAGGATGGTTTCTAAGAAAAATGGCATGGTACGGGAAGGAAATATTCTGCCCCCTCCTATGATGCTGCTGTTGATTACCGCTATGTGCCATGCTTTGCCTTTTTCTTAGCAGCAGGTAGTGACCCCCCAACCATGACTCAATATTGGGGGATGAGGGTCCTGCCTTATGGTCTGCAGCCCTAACAGTAGCCCTCTGCAGAAAACAGTATGGCTAGCATTAAGGCTTCCCCAAAGGCATTGGTGCCCAGGGTGATTGCTCTGCTCGCTCTCCTCTAGAAACAGCCTTGGATCTTTCTGTAAAAGATCGTACATGCTAGCTGACAGGTGGCATTGACCATGCCAGGTTAAAGAAAAAAAAAACAAGTGAACATATGGGCTGAAAGCTTTCTTTTATATGGGTTTGTTGGCTTGGAGACTTGGAACTAAAGTTTACCCTTCATGCAATTTTCCCTACCTTGAGAGCCACATTGAGCACTGAAAGAAGGCCTTGAGCCACACTGGTGACTGCACAACACTACCACCCATAAAATACTTGTGCAGGAGACTACTTAGGTCATGGAAGCCGCAGACTGCAGTCATAAATAAAGTCGGCATTGATGCACACTCCATAGTAATAGTTATAGTAATCCATAAAAGCAGATGTCACGGTTATAGCAACACAGTTCTATGTTAGGGTTATAGCAATCCAGCAGGTCTATGACAAGGTCGGACAATAAACTCTCTCACCACTCAGTGCTGACTTAACCAGTGTAGTTCCTCTTTATTGCTCAGTAAATGGACATCAGCACGTATCATATGCACAGAATCAGGCACATAATTTCCAGTGAGCAGAGTTCCAATAGCATTCAGTTAATCCAAATGAGGCTTAGGCCCTTATTTAACAAGGAATAGCGACAGGTAGCGACTGGTGAGTGACCGGTAATGACGGGCACCGCCACGAGAACGCCGGCTCCCTACCACAATCACACATTTATCAAGCCGATCATGCTTAGCGACTGAGATAGCGCCAGATAGCCACTCATTCATCATTATTCCAGCCTCAGCCCACAGCGCCAGCGTCCGACCTTGAACAGCAACAGGTATGACCTCTCGCTACCTGGCGCTCTCCAATGCATTTCAATGGAACAATCTTTAAATATTCATAATTAATTGTCATTAAGGTTTTTTTTTTTTTTTTTTAAATGTGAAAAATTCTGTGACCACTTCTGCCATGTTAGATATGTTTTTTAAGGTAAAAAAATTTGTGCAGAATTGATATTACAGGTAATGGTAAAGGTAATTAATGTATTCATATTACAAAATGTTTTTAAAAACTTGTTTTTTTTTATTTCCAAAGTATGGTTGTTTGGGGGTTAAAAAACTACTTTTAACCCATCGCCGCCAGCGCTCTGGGGTTTAAACATGCATTTTACAGCGCGAGAATTTTTTGAGCGTGATTTTTTAATGAATATGGTGGGAGCCGGTCGCTATGGCCATTCGCTATCATGCGCTCCCATACAGCGCGGAACCTGTCAAATAGCGACTCATCACCCAATATTCAACATTACTGCACACTGACTGAGTCGCTATCAACAACCGAACAACGGGCAAGCACAGCGACTACTAGCGGGTGCTGTGAAAATACTGCTACAGTCGCTCAACTGTCGCTACCTGCCGCTATTAATGAATCGGCCTCCCAGTTAATCTCCAGTTAACTCTTTGTTCACAATTCACCACTAGACAGCAATATGGGGCCACCCCACTTTAATGGAACTACTCACTCCCGTTCAACTTATGACATGGGATCACGCAGAACAATATTCACTAAGGGAAACCGTTTGCACCTTAGGGCTAGGGATAACTTAGTTAGATTCCAGTTTCACTGCAGACAGTTGAATGTCCAACCAGGTTCTACACTTCCCCGGGGCTTAAGGGTTTCCAAAAGGGGTAACTGCACCTTACCGGAGCTCAGGCACCACTTGCAGGCCTTGCACACTTCCGATACTTCAGTAGGTGGCTGCATGTATCCATGCCACAGGCACCCTCAGGGCTTCTTGCTCTTCTGACCAGGTCCTCTCCAGGTATCCCAAAACCCTTGCGCGCCAAAGCAGTATGTCCTCCTGCATTGTGTTAGCTGTTCCCGCCACTCCTGCAGACTGGTGCAAACCTGGGATTTTAATGGGTGATCTACCCAGTGGTCTATCATGGGCCCCACCCCGTATACCCCCAGAATATATAGAGACTTTACCCACCTTATACTGCCAAGGCTAAACTCCACCCTCTTCCCTCTAACCTAAAATCTAACTCTTCCCACTCTGTTCCTTTCTAAGTGGAACCCCACCCCTTCTCTCTGGTTAAATACTAACTCCACCCACTTACCTATCAAATATAAGATAACTACACCCATTCATCCCTGTTTTACAGGATAGCTCCTCCCATCCCCACTATGCCACCAGTCACAAAGGAGGACACTGGCAGAGATAGAAGAGGGCTGCCGCCAGAGCAAACACCGCCATGCAAAGCCACCCAACTCTTAATGCGGACCCGTAACTGCAAAGGGGCACCTGAAACTGGGAAGCACAGCATCCAGCCAGACACTGCACAAGCCCCACAGGCATAACAAAGGCCCCACAGCATCAAACCAGAAGGGTGGTTATCTGGAGAAAGGGGCTGACGTGGCATCCCCAAGGGACTGTGCAATCACCCACCAATCGGCCGAGGACCGGGGCCAGAATGAAGGCTGCACATCCTCAGCCAAGGTTAGTACACTACTTGTCTCACCCTTCTTGGCCTTAGAACCCCCTATGCCCTCCCCTACTAACCCTTTCTGTTCTCCCTACAGAGGTCCTAGATGGATCCACCGAGGTTGCACGGGGCCCTCCTGAAAAACCACGGCTGATCTTTGCTCCTGGAGCCTCCACCATTGAGTTATACAACTTTCTCATGTGAGCACATATGACTCTATCTACACCTACCTAGTAAGCAGATTTTTGGGATGCCCCTTAGGAATCAGATTCAGTTCTGATTAGATTTAGGACTGCACCTCACAGAGGCACCTTGGAGCTCGGTGGTGCAGCTTCAGCTACTTCTGCAGATGTGTGTGACCGAGTACTCTGTTTTTAACCAGATTTAGAGACAGATTTTAGGTTGCCTGCAAGCAACAGGGTTGAGTGCTGTGGCTTCTTTAAGACTTTTGCCCCCCACCATCCTGTCATTCATCAGGCCACATCAGTGGCTTAGCTCTGGCTTTAACCCTTTAAGTGCCAGCCTACCTGGAGTTTTTGTCACACTCTGTTGCCAGACCATTTTGCACTATTTTGCGCTCCCCATGTTCAAATGTGATTTTTGAAGGGATTTCCAGGGATTTCCCAGGAAAATGATATATTGTTTTTTTCAGCAGAGTCTGGGCTTTAACATGAAATGTCTTGTTTGTCATTTGTTAGGTGTATTCTTAATATTTTTGGGTGAAATATGTGCAAAAAAAAAAAAAAAAAAAAAATTTTTACATATTGTAGTTTTTTTTTGGAATAAAAAATGTAAGTTTGTCAATAAAATCTTATTGCGTGTGAAATCCCAATTTCTCCCGGTTACAGCGGTACCACATATGTATTGGTAGACACCCTTTCCTGCCCAGGAGACTCCCCCAAACTGAAACAGCGCTTTAGGAGATTTTCAGATAAAATACAACTATGCTATGCAATATGCGCACCTTGCGGTTTTTCCAGAAAAACAACCCTTTACATTTGAAATACCCCCAACAAACTATATATTCTCTGGAAGTACACACCTCAGGCTTTCTAGGCGTACCAAGCTTGTGGATGTGGCCATAGTTTTCTGGAAGTAATCCCTCAACGTAATCTTTGGTTGCAAAGAGTTTCCCTAAAAAAAGGATAAAAAAGCAGAATCAAAGCCACATTTTCCTAAAAAAACTATATACAAACAAGAAAAAACAAGTTTAATCTGAAAACGCAACATCCCCCGAACAGAACGATACCCAACATGCATAGGTTCTGTCAAGGGAAGAGTTGCCAAACACCCCAAAGTAAAGCATGCGCATAACGGTAATTTTACTTGAAAATTTCAGCTCTGCAGACAAAGTGCGCACCTTGCGATTTTTCAACCAAAACAACCCTTTACATTTGGAATATCCCCCATAAACCATATATTCCCTGAAAGTACACACGTTAAGCTTTTTAAGGGTACCCAGCTTGTTGTAGTGGGCTCATCTTTCTGGAATTAATTCCTCAAAGAATTCTTTGGTTGCGCAGGGTTTCCCTAAAAAATGTATAAAAAAGCTGAATAAAAAACACCTTTTCCTAAAATATAAATATGCAAACCAGAAAAAACAAGCTAAGTCTGAAAGCGCAAGGTCCCCCGAACAGAACAATACCCAACATGCATAGGTACTATTAACCCTTTTAATTGCCAGCCTACTTGAGATTTTGTCACCCTCTGTTGACAGGCCATTTTCCCCATTTTGCGTCATGTTTTGCGACATGTTTTGCGCCATTTTTGCTGTAACTTTCAGAAAAATTATATATATATTTTTTGCAGCAGAGTTTAGACTTTAACATGAAATGTCTTGTTTGTAATTTTTTTTTTTTTTTTTACAATATTATTAAGTGAAAAAAAAAATAAATAAATAAAAAATTTTTTTTAGAAAATTGACTCCTTTATTTTAAATAAAAAATGTATTTTATTAAGGAAAATCATATTGCATGTGAAAGCCCCATTTCTACCGATTAGAACGGTACCACATATTTATCGGTAGCCCCCCGTTCCTGCCCAGGAGACCCCCCTAACTGAAACAAGTATTTTATAACATTCACAAAAAAAATACAAAAACCATCCACACTACAAAGGGTTAAATCGGGAAAAAAAATGACATAGGGTCCCCCCTCCCAGGGGAGGGAGACCCCATTTTTTTTTTGATTTTTAAGGGTTAAAAACCCTTAAAAATCAAAAAAAAAATTGACGTGGGGTCCCCCTTACCCAAAGTAACCAGCCCGGGACCAGCTATGGGGGCTTGTAGGCACAGAGTGGGGGGGCCAGCTTATGTGGCCCCCCCACCCTGCAGCCTACGAGCCCACATAGCCCATGTGGGCCCGGGCTCTTCTGCCCCCCCCTGGCCTTTGGGGAGGCAGGTAATGGGGGTGCCGGGGGTTAATGGCAAGCCACCCGCTAGCGCAGGTGGCTTGCCATCCCCCCAGCCTTGTGAACTGGTATAGGGGTCATGGACCCCTTACCAGTTCACAAGGGGTTAAAAGGAAATAATGACACAGACACACACTGAGAAAAAAATATTTTATTAATTTTTTTTTTTTTTTTTACACTGTACTCACCTCCCATCCATCCTGGAGCACTCTGTCCCTCGGCGATCACTGGCTTCTGCTCACTTGCTAGAAGCCTTTTATAGCTGCTGGATGACAGATTACAAAGGGTTAATCAAAAAAAAAAATGACATAGGGTCCCCCCTCC
The DNA here is from genome assembly GCA_027917425.1 of Gastrophryne carolinensis. Classification (NCBI taxonomy): domain Eukaryota; kingdom Metazoa; phylum Chordata; class Amphibia; order Anura; family Microhylidae; genus Gastrophryne; species Gastrophryne carolinensis. The sequence continues at coordinate 425,747,901 of CM051238.1, forward strand.
CAGGGGGGGGCGGACCCCATTTTTTTTTTGATTTTTAAGGGTTAAAAACCCTTAAAAATCAAAAAAAAAATTGACGTGGGGTCCCCCTTACCCACAGTAACCAGCCCGGGACCAGCTATGGGGGCTTGTAGGCACAGAGTGGGGGGGCCAGCTTATGTGGCCCCCCCACCCTGCAGCCTACGAGCCCACATAGCCCATGTGGGCCCGGGCTCTTCTGCCCCCCCCCTGGCCTTTGGGGAGGCAGGTAATGGGGGTGCCAGGGGTTAATGGCAAGCCACCCGCTAGCGCAGGTGGCTTGCCATCTCCCCAGCCTTGTGAACTGGTATAGGGGTCATGGACCCCTTACCAGTTCACAAGGGGTTAATAGTAAAAGAAATGACACTGACACACAGAAAAAAAAATCTTTATTTTTCTCTTTTACACTATACTCACCTCCGATCCGACGTCCCTCGCCGCTGTCCCGCGCCGATCACCTCACTGACAGATGCCGGTGATGATCGGCGCAGGGCGGGTGACAGGCGAGGGGGCTCCGATCGGAGCCTCCTCACCTGACATCCGCCCTGCTCCGATCACCACCGGCATCTGACAGATGCCGGAGCTCGGAGGGGGTATAGGAGGAGCGGGATGACGTCATCCCGCTCCTCCCACAATGGGCGGGGCTAAGCGGCGGCGGCCATCGCCGCCATTACAAGAGGTGAGGACCCGGAAGAGGGTCCTCACCTGAAGACTGCGCAGCCCAGGGGGGGGATCGGACCCCCCCCCTGGTGAAGAGGAGACCCGGAAAGAAGGCTCGGGCGCGGAGGTGAGTAAATGACAGTTTTATTTATTTTTTTTTTTTTACAGCGGCGAAAAGCGCTGGAAACGGGGGGGGGGGCGGCTGGTTTCGGGCCCCCCCCCCGAAGACGGAGGACGACGGGGGGGCGATCGGATGCCCCCCCAGGGAAGAGGGGACCCCAGGCTTCACAAGGATACCGGAGGTAAGTGATTTTTTTTTTCTATTTTTTAACTGTTTGGGGGAAATGCCAGGCACGTAGTTTCTACGTGCTTGGCACTTAACGGTAGGAGAAGCAACCACGTAGAAACTACGTGCTTGGCATTTAAAGGGTTAAGCCGGCTTCCTGGATCACTTTGATTGGCCAGCCAGACACTGCTCCATGCCACCTCCTCTCTATTCAGACTGGCTCTTGCTGTCAGCAGACCCCCTCCCTAGCTTCCCCTGTAATGCTTCCTCTCTATCTATCAGGCCCCTTTTTTCCAAGGGCTTGCTAATAGCTGCCTCCACTGCCTTTATGGTATGTATGCCATTGCTGTCAGTGAAAATCTTCTCATGTGTGACTGTGTAGATAGATGGCATATTACAGGACCCCCCATTGCTCATAGACGATGTTGGACTTTTTTCAAATACACTGTTGTCCATATGCCCTGGTCATATCCCAACTGGACTAATGCAACATCCTTCTTTGTGGCCTACCAACTAACAGACTGGCACCCCTCCAATATATCCTGAACTCTGCTGCTCGCCTCATCCATCTCTCCTCTCACTCCTCCAGTTCTGCGCCTCTCTGCCAATCCCTACACTGGCTGCCAGTCCCACAGCAAATTTTATATTTTTATGCAGAATTGTCATTACAGGTCTGGTATTAAAGTGTTATTGTCACAATGTTACAACAATGTCATTCCATGTGTTTTGTTAATGGTGGATATGTGTCAAAAACAGACTTTAATCACACAGCGTCTGGGCTACAGAGACACAGGGCCTTATTTATCAAGGAATAGCGACAGATAGCGACAGATAGCGACTGGGGAGTCGGCCAGTAAAGCCAGGTACCGCAACTAGAACGCCGGCTCCCCTTCACAATCACACATTTATCAAGCCGATACTGCTTAGCGACTGAGATAGCGCCACCTAGCAACTCATTCATCATTATCCCAGCCTCAGCCCACAGCGCCAGCGAACATCTTTGAACAGCGACAGGTATGACCTCTCGCCACCTGGCGCTCTCCAATGCATTTCAATGGCAGAATGTATTTTAATTAATAATTATTTTTAATATATATTTTTTTTCAAATTTCCAAAAAAAAATCTGTGAACACTTCTTCCTTTGAAAATGTATTTTTTGGGGATTTTTAAAATTTTTTTTTTTTTTTTTTGCAGAATTGATATTACAGGTCTGATTTTAAACTATTCAGGTTTGAATATTATTTCAAAATCATTCCATTTTTTTGGGGGTGGTTTGGGGGTTAAAAAACTACTTTTAACACATCGCCTACTGCGCTCTGGGATTTAAACATGCATTTCACAGCGCTAGGAATTTTTAAGGCTGATTTTTTAATGAATATGGTGGGTGCCGGTCACTATGTCCAGTCGCTATCATGCGCTCCCATACAACAGCGAACCTGTCAAATAGCGACTCAGCATCTTGTATTCAACATTACGGCACACCGACTGAGTCGCTATCATCCACCGAACAATGACCAAGCACAGCGACTACTAGCGGTCGCTGTCAAAATACCGCTACAGTCGCTCAACAGTCGCTATCTGTCGCTATTAATGAATCAGCCTCCCCATTTTGAGCGCCGGCGCTGTGTGAGGCTGTTTTTTTGATGAATACGGTTTGAGTCGCTCACACTGACCAGTCGCTACCATTCGATCCCATATAGTGCTGTACTGGTGTTATAGCGACTCACACATCAAATTCATCATGACCCATAGCCGAGCACAGCGACTACTAGCGGTCGCTCTCAATGCCTCGCTACAGACGATCATCTGCCGGTACCTGGTGCTAGCAATGAATCAACCTGTATGTTTCTAAGGCCTGCAGGTGGATGAGCCTTCACAGGGGGGGCGGAAAGTCTGGATGTAGCAAATGGTCATAAGAGAGGAGAACACTCCGAACAGGTGACAAAATAAAGGGCAAAAATCTGTAAACGGGCCAAGGGTAGTACATGGGAAGGATCAGTCGTAGATGGAGGCAGGGGAGAAGTGAAGGAATCCAGGGAGGTGTTCACATTCAAGGTCGTGATTGAAGGGTTCAGATAAAGACAAAGGGGTTAATTCATCAAGGGATAGCGGCAGGTAGCGCCTCGTCCCTGACGTATCTGAACGCCGGGCGCTGTACGCAATACCACATTTATGAAAGCGAATCTGGTGAGCGACTCTAACAGCGACATGTAGTGTCCGATTCATCATTACAGGCAGCTCAGCGTATAGCGCTGGTGCTCTGGCTCTAGAGAGCCTGGTATTACCTGCCGCTACCTGTCGCTCTCCCATACATTTCAATGGACGTTACATTTATTCTCTTTTAACGGGGTTTTGTTTTATTTTATTTTTTTTTCTTTTAAATCATTGTGTGACCTCTCCTGGCCTAGAAAGAGTCATTTTTGAAAACTTTTTTTATTTTTTATCTATTTATGCAGAATTGTCATTACAGGTCTGGCACTAAAGTGTTAATGTCACAATGTTACACCAATGTCATTCCATGTGTTTTCGCTTTGTTACTGGTGGATATGGGTGACTTTAATCACACAGCGTCTGGCGCTCTATGCTATAGCGACCAGATTCAGAGCGCCGACGCTGTGTGTGTGTTTTTTTGTTGAATATGGTGTGAGTCGCTGAGAGTCGGTCACACTGAGCTGGCGTTACCTTTTGCTCACTGCAGCACTGTACTGGTGTTAGATCGCCCATATATCTAATTCATCAATGCCGCCCAGGTTACTACAGCAACTGAGGCGCTCTGTTACAGCGCCCGATACCCCCTTACAGCGTCTACTAGCGGTTGCTCTAAGCGCCGATATACAGGCGCTCATATGCGGATACCTGGCGCTAGTGATGAAACAAAAGCAAAGTCAAATATCAATCCAAGGTCATACAAATAATCTGAGAGCAGAATCGGTCTAAGTGCACCCAAAGCAAAAGCTATTACAGGCACTGGGGTCATGGGTAGAAAGGACTTTATAGGGGAAGTCTACTATTCATTCCCCCACTAGCCCACCATCTTGCCTCAGAAGCATCACATACTGAGGAGAGGAGAGAGGTGAAGAGTACAGGAGGGACAGAGCAGAGCTGGGGTCAGAAAAAGCACAGCAATCCCAGAATGCAGAGCGGCACAGTCAGAAGACACTTCCTGTTCGCAGACAGCCGGAGAGTCCATGGGCTGCCATCTTGGATGTTTAAAGACTCATAAAATGCAGTAGATGCAGGTAGGATGATTTTTAATGTGGGCAATCTGCATATACAGGGTGTGGGAAACATATAAGATAGGCTCTTATTCAGGGTGAGGGTCCGGATTAATGTGGGCAATCTGTATGTACAGGGTGTGGGAAACATATAAGATAGACTCTTATTCAGGGTGAAGGTCCGGATTAATGTGAGCAATCTGTATGTACAGGGTGGGGGAAACATATAAGATAGGCTCTTATTCAGGGTGAAGGTCCAGATTAATGTGGGCAATCTGTATGTACAGGGTGGGGGAAACATATAAGATAGGCTCTTATTCAGGGTGAAGGTCCGGATTAATGTGAGCAATCTGTATGTACAGGGTGGGGGAAACATATAAGATAGGCTCTTATTCAGGGTGAAGGTCCGGATTAATGTGGGCAATCTGTATGTACAGGGTGGGGGAAACATATAAGATAGGCTCTTATTCAGGGTGAAGGTCCGGATTAATGTGAGCAATCTGTATGTACAGGGTGGGGGAAACATATAAGATAGGCTCTTATTCAGGGTGAAGGTCCGGATTAATGTGAGCAATCTGTATGTATAGGTGGAGGAAACATATAAGATAGGCTCTTATTCAGGGTGAAGGTCCGGATTAATGTGAGCAATCTGTATGTACAGGGTGTGGGAAACATATAAGATAGGCTCTTATTCAGGGTGAAGGTCCGATTTAAGAAACAACAGTGACACAGCACTCAGCTTATAATCAATATTAAACACATGTATTTGTACAGAACTTGCATTGGGACTTGACAATAATGTGAATGCAGTACTTAGATGGGCCAAGATGTTTTTTGGGTGTTATTAAATTTGATTTTAATGGCTTCTTTTGCATAACAATGAGTAAAGAACTAAAATGCAACCTAAATGCACTGTAAAGTTTGTTCCCTTTTTTCCCTAGCAGTGATTTCTTGTAACTGTTATGAAAAAACTCTGAAAAATACAGCGGCAAAGATTTCAAGGAGGAAAAATATCATAAATATGCAGAGGAAGTACGGAAAAATGTCAATATAAAGTGGCGCTCACTCACTGGCCCTGGGACAATCTGCTGGCGGGTCCTACAGGAGCTGACATAGCCCGGCCAATACCTAAGTGCAACAATCAAAGCGAATTAGTAGCAATCAGCGCAGTGACTTCTAGCGCCAATGTAGGCCCTTATTTATGAAGGAATAGCGACAGGTAGCGACTGGTGAGCGACCGGTAATGACGGGCCCCGCCACGAGAACACCGGCTCCCCACCACAATCACACATTTATCAAGCCAATCCTGCTTAGCGACTGAGATAGCGCCATATAGCCACTCATTCATCATTATTCCAGCCTCAGCCCACAGCGCCAGCGTCCGACCTTGAACAGCAACAGGTATGACCTCTCGCTACCTGGCGCTCTCCAATGCATTTCAATGGAACAATCTTTAAATATTCATAATGAATTGTTATTAATTTTTTTTTTAAATGTGAAAAATTCTTTGACCACTTCTGCCATTTTAGGGGAAAAAAAATAAAAAAAAAATTGTCCAGAATTGATATTACAGGTCTGATATTAATGTATTCATATTACTAAATTATTTAAAATGATTTTTTTTTTTTGGGTTTCCAAAAATATGGTGGTTTGGGGGTTAAAAAACTACTTTTAACACATCGCCGCCAGCGCTCTGGGGTTTAAACATGCATTTCACAGCGCGAGAATTTTTTGAGCGTGATTTTTTGATGAATATGGTGGAAGCCGGTCACTCTGACCAGTCGCTATCATGTGCTCCCATACATCGCGGAACCTGTCAAATAGTGACTGGTAACCTTGTATTCAACATTACGCCACACCGACTGAGTCGCTATCAACTACCGAACAACAGCCAAGCACAGCAACTACTAGCGGGCGCTCTGAAAATGCAGCTACAGTCGCTTAACTGTCGCTACATGTCGCTATTAATAAATCAGCCTCCCCGCGCTCTGTAGCTAGTGCTATAATGGCAAAACTTGTGCTAAAAGCTGCACATCATAAATAAGGCATTTTTTTTTTTTTTTTTGCTTTCCATGGAATTAACAATTGACAAGCTAATGGCCAATGCTAAGAGATACTGGTCCCACCACCAGTATGTTAGTATATAAATGCATTAGAGGCCGATTCATTAATAGCGCCAGGTAGCGACAGATGAGTGCCAGTAGCGTTATTTTCACATCGCACGCTAGTAGTCGCTGTGCTTGGCCGTTGTTCGGCTGTTGACAGCGACTCAGTCGGTGTGCGGTAATGTTGAATATGGGGTGAGGAGTCGCTATTTGACAGGTTCCGCGCTGTATGGGAGCGAATGGCCATAGCGAACGGCTCCCAGCATATTCATTAACAAATCACGGTTAAAAAATTCTCGAGCTGCAAAATGCTTGTTTAAACCCCAGAGCGCTGGCGGCGATGGGTTAAAAGTAGTTTTTTTGAAAAAAAAAAAAACATGTTTTTACAAACATTTTGTAATATGAATACCTTAATATCAGACCTGTAATATCAATTCTGCACAATTTTTTTTTTATTTTTTTTTACCTTAAAAAATATATCTAACATTGCAGAAGTGGTCACAGAATTTTTCACATTTAAAAAAAAAAAAAAAACATTAATAGCAATTAATTGAGAATATTTAAAGATTGTTCCATTGAAATGCATTGGAGCGCGCCAGGTAGCGAGAGGTCATACCTGTCGCTGTTCCAGGTCGCTCACTGGCGCTGTGGGGTGAGGCTGGAATAATGATGAATGATTCGCTATCTGGCGCTCTGTCAGTCGCTAAGCAGGATAGGCTTGATAAATGTGTGATCGTGGTGGGGAGCCGGCGTTCTCGTGGCGGTGAGCGTCATTACCGTTCGCTCACCATTCGCTACCTGGCGCTATCCCTTGTTAAATAAGGGCCTTAGTGTATTTGTCTCAGTAAAAACTCATTGAGAAGGTATTTTGCTATAGGTAGATATTGCGTCCGCAACTCCCCCAGAAAACCTAATTTCCGACCCATAAATAATGATAATTGCATGTAGAAAAAAATACAAGGAGGCTGATTCACTACTAGCGGCAGGTATTGCCAGATGAGCATCTGTATAGCAGTGCTCAGTCGCTGTAAGCAGGTATCCCGCGCTGTAACCTAGCGTTGTGGTTGCTGTAGTAACCTAGCTGGCATTGATGAATGTGATGTGTGTTGGGCGCTCTAACAACAGCGCAGCGTTGCAGTGAGCGAGAGGTAGCACCAGATCAGTGCGTCCGGCACTCGGCGCTCCACCATATTTAACAAAAAGGACACACACACAGCATCGGCGCTCTAAAGCTGGGCGCTGTAGCATAGAGTGTGTGATTAGAGTCTGTTTTTGAACGCATATCCAACTGTAACAAAGCGAAAACACATGGAATGACATGATTTAACACCGGGACAATAAAACTTTAGTGTCAGACCTGTAATGACAATTCTGCATAAAAAAAGCCCCAAAAATGTATAAAAGTGTTTATTTGCAGCCAGGAGAGGTCACACAATGATTTGAGCAAAAAAAAAAATGCCAAACACGCTATTTATACACAACTAATGAAAGCCCATTGAAAGGATGCGTCATGGAGAGGCAGGTAATATGTGTCGCTCTAGAACCTATAGCGCCGGCGCTATATGCTTAGCCGCCTGTAATAATACATGTGACGCTACATGGCGCTGTTAGAGTCGCTCACCAGATTCGCTTTCTTAAATGTGGTTTCCCGTACAGCGCCCGGCGTTCACCAGGCGCTGCCTGCTGCTACGAGGCGCTACATGGCGCTATCAATTCTTAAATAACCCCCAAAATGTATTGAACACAAATACAAACATGTAAAATCAATTAAAATTATTTATAGTCTTCCTCATGCAGCAGAGGAATTACAATCACTTATATGATCGCTGAGAATAACAATGAATATTCATATACTAGTGATCAACAAATACCCATAAATATCATCTAAGCAAAATAAAGTATAAATGTACTACCAAATTCATGAATAGATTAGAATGAGCTTAAAGCGGACCAAAGCCCACTGAACTTGTGAAATACATTTGGCCATAGCCCCTGCCGATACTCCCTTGTTAGGGTGTAGAACTAGAAATAGATATTTTCGCTTTACGAGTTGTCCTGGAACACGGGGAGGCCGATTCATCAATAGCGCCAGGTAGCGACAGATGAGCGACTGTAGCGTGATTTTTTCAGCGCCAGCCAGTATTCGCTGTGCTTGGCCGGCATTAGCTTGATGACAGCGACTCAGTCGGTGTGCGGTAATGTTGAATACGGGCTGGGGGGTCGCTGTTTCACAGGTCCAGCGTTGTATGTGAGCGCCTGACAACGAATGGCCAGAGCGAACGGCTAGCTTCATATTCATCAAAAAATCACGCTCCGAATGTGCTGTCGCTGTCCATTCCTTGTTTAAACCCCAGAGCGCTGGCGGCGATGAGTGTTAACTAGTTTTTAACCCCTAAACAACCATATTTTTTGAATGTAACATTATACATGTTTTTAGAATCATTTTGTAATATGAATACATTAATCTCAGACCTGTTAGATCAATTCTGCACATATTTTTTTTTTTTTTTTTTTTAACTTAAAAATAAATCCTAACATTGCAGAAGTGTTCTCCGATTTTTTGACATTAAAAAAATGTAAAAAAAAATTATTACCAATTAATCATGAATTATTATAGATTGCTCCATTGAAATGCATTGGACATCGCCAGGGAGCGACAGCTCATACCTGGCGCTGTGAGGGAATTTGCAGCGGCGCTGTTCGGTCCAGGCGGCTTCATGATGAATGCCGCGCTAGCCGTCGCTCTCGCCGGTGCTAGCCTCATTTTGCTTGATAAATGCGTCATTGTGACCGCCGCCGGGCGTACTTGAGTCGGTAGTCGCCGTTAGCTGCCGCTACCTGGCGCTCGTCAGACACTACCTGGCGCTATCGCTTGATGAATAAGGGCCTGATTTATTCGCTGTCCCTCGGTGTGAGATGTCAGGCATCAGTCATTACACAGGTGTGGCCATGACATCATTGCCACACACAATATTGGCAGTGAATAGAGGAGGCGGAGCTTTACAGGTAAAACTTGGGCAATTATCTGGGATTACAGTGAAGCAGGAGCAATGAAAATTGGCAACAGGTGCTCTACATGGGGGGAAGCACTTCAAGGGATGCTAGTTAAACATGTGGGTTTTGGTTTGCTTTAAATAGATCAATTAAAGAACGACATACTGCTGGATGATCAAGGTCTCCGGGTAATCTCAGCGAGCAAGGGTTTAGTCAGCAGGGCAGCTATGGAAACCGACGAGCTTCGCAAAGCCCTTCTTCTAAGGGATTGGTATGTTGTGCATTACTTTATTATTTGAATCGTAAATAATTTTCGTGTTAAATTTTCACAGTAAATATGTCACTGTGAGAATGCAGGCAATTAAGAAACAAATGTTTTGTCATATAACTTTTTCTCCTTACCATTTCTTTGATTAGAAATATACGTATATACATATATATATATATATATATATATATATATATATATATATATGTAAATATATAGGAAGCTGCCAGGTTGATGCTGGCTATGGTCTGCCCCTATTACAAATATCTCAATGATAAGTCGACGGTTATCTCTTCTTTATATCCGGTTGAGTAACAGCCCAGTGATAGGAATAAGAAGGAAAAAAGATAACTAAAATCAACATAAGTTTGATTGGCACAGCAAAACACCAGAAACTAATTCTGTGCCCTAACTTTTCCTTAACTTTTTTTAACTTCATACACGGGTGCCATAAATATTTGTTGTATGGTGAGGTGGGAGAAATAGAAAGTAGGAAGCAATCTGCTGCTCCCCAAACTGGTGACTGACTGGGTCAGTCCGCCAAACTGGTGACTGGGTCAGTCCGCCAAACTGGTGACTGGGTCAGTCCGCCAAACTGGTGACTGGGTCAGTCCGCCAAACTGGTGACTGGGTCAGTCCGCCAAACTGGTGACTGGGTCAGTCCGCCAAACTGGTGACTGGGTCAGTCCGCCAAACTGGTGACTGGGTCAGTCCGCCAAACTGGTGACTGGGTCAGTTCGCCAAACTGGTGACTGGGTCAGTCCACAAACTGGTGACTGGGTCAGTCCACAAACTGGTGACTGGGTCAGTCCGCCAAACTGGTGACTGGGTCAGTCCGCCAAACTGGTGACTGGGTCAGTCCACAAACTGGTGACTGGGTCAGTCCACAAACTGGTGACTGGGTCAGTCCACAAACTGGTGACTGGGTCAGTCCACAAACTGGTGACTGGGTCAGTCCACCAAACCGGCGACTGGGTCAGTCCACCAAACCGGTGACTGGGTCAGTCCACCAAACCGGTGTCTGGGTCAGTCCACCAAACCGGTGTCTGGGTCAGTCCACCCAACCGGTGACTGGATCAGTCCACCAAACCGGTGACTGGGTCAGTCCACCAAGCCGGTGACTGGGTCAGTCCACCAAGCCGGTGACTGGGTCAGTCCACCAAGCCGGTGACTGGGTCAGTCCACAAACTGGTGACTGGGTCAGTCCACAAACTGGTGACTGGGTCAGTCCGCCAAACTGGTGACTGGGTCAGTCCGCCAAACTGGTGACTGGGTCAGTCCGCCAAACTGGTGACTGGGTCAGTCCGCCAAACTGGTGACTGGGTCAGTCCGCCAAACTGGTGACTGGGTCAGTCCGCCAAACTGGTGACTGGGTCAGTCCCCCAAACTGGTGACTGGGTCAGTCCACCAAACTGGTGACTGGGTCAGTCCACCAAACTGGTGACTGGGTCAGTCCCCCAAACTGGTGACTGGGTCAGTCCACAAACTGGTGACTGGGTCAGTCCGCCAAACTGGTGACTGGGTCAGTCCGCCAAACTGGTGACTGGGTCAGTCCACCAAACTGGTGACTGGGTCAGTCCCCCAAACTGGTGACTGGGTCAGTCCACCAAACTGGTGACTGGGTCAGTCCACCAAACTGGTGACTGTGTCAGTCCACAAACTGGTGACTGGGTCAGTCCACAAACTGGTGACTGGGTCAGTCCACCAAACTAGTGACTGGGTCAGTCCACCAAATTGGTGACTGGGTCAGTCCACCAAACTGGTGACTGGGTCAGTCCACCAAAGTCCGGTTAATGTCTACAACTAGAGATGAGCGAACTTCCTAAAAGTTCGATTCGGGTGATTCGCTGAATTTCTACAAGAAATTTGGGTTCGGCAAAATCGAACCTTTGAGAATCGCTCATCTCCAGTGTAATGTGCGATACACACAACACGGTGGGAGCAGGGGAGGCCGGCCCCACTGTCAGCTATGCAAGTCATTTTCAGCCATATACACACACAGCACGGGGGGGGGGGCTGGCTGCACTGTCAGCTGTGCATGCCAGCCAACCGCTGGACCAGAATGATGGGGAAGCTGGCGTGTAGGTACGTGTCTGTGCGATACACACAACACAGTGGGAGCGGGGGAGGCCGGCCGCACTGTCAGCTGTGCAAGTCAGCTTCCGCCACGCACACTGGATCCAAGCGTGGCCGCTAGAACAAGGATGGTGGTGAGTTTTTTTTCTTCTTTACCCACCCAAGGTGCCAGTGAATTTCAGCACGAACCCCCAAAAATTCGGTTTCGTGCCGAATCGAATTTTGCCTGAAATTTGGAGCGAACTTGGGTTCTGGCGAACCAGTTCGTTCCTCTCTCTCTATCTACAACAAATAAGACTAACAGAGTCAATTGCAATATCAAATTCCTTTATATTAACCATCCCTATGTTGCTTTGTTCTTCCATCGGCCAGCCGCTCTATGAAAGGCCCCAGGGGACAGAGTGGTTGCTGGACCATTTTTTTGCCTGGTCCTGAAGGATTAGAATCTGAAGAACGGGCAAACTTTGGAGCCCTACTCTGGCTTCTAACTGGCACTCCAGGAAATGGGTAGAGGTGCATGAGACAGGCATCTGGGGAGGTGCTTGCTGCCTTATTATTTCCATTGGGTTTACGGTCCCTTTAAAGTGGACCAACACCCAGGATTTTCACTATGTGTGAAACCCCCTAGAAAGACCCTAAAAACTTACCTTTGTAGGCGATGGACAAGCGACGGATAAGCCGCCACCGCCTCTCGCGCGGCCCTCTTACAGGGCGCGCGCCGGCCATTCACAAACGGAGCGCGCCCTGCGTGGGAGGCGGTGGCAGCGGCTTATCCGTCGCCTAAAAGGTAAGATTTTAGGGGCTTTCTGGGGGGTTTCACTCCGCGGGACATCCCGATTTCGGATGGAGGGAGCTGATCGGCCCGGGAATCTTATAGATTCCCGGGCCGATCAGGGGTGGGTGTTGGTCCACTTTAAGTGTACTGCTACTAGTCTTTAGCTTCAGTTTGCCCAGATTAGTTTCCTTATCCCTTATGCGTCCCCATCTGACAGCCCTGTGTGGTTTGCTTTCGACCATTAGATCATTTCTTTTCCTACCATGTTTTTGCTTGACTTTAACCCTTATTTATAACTCCTTGGCACAAGCATAGATGACCCATTAGCTCTGAAGTTCATGAGCAATTCACAACTGGGACAATGCCAATATCCCGGCCTTTATGTCAGTAAAAGTTCGATTACCTTAATACATTTATTTATTTATAGTGGTGACGAAGGCTGAAGACATCATTGACGTGCGCAACAGCAGAGAACATGATCATTGCTTACAGATGTATTACGTGCCGAGTTTGTACTGTGCTGAGATTTAGAATAAAAAGCTAAAGAAGGGTATAATTATTTGTCTAGTTCCAGGTTGTAGCACACTTTAAGCAGAAATCATATAAGAAGCCCTACATTAGCAAAAAATGTGAGGGGTTCAGAAATTCCAAGGTGCGTCCACTCTTTACGCACCAAACATAATATATATATATATATAGGAGCAAAATAGAACACGCAACAAGAACAACTGCATTCAAAAGAATAATATTTTAATGCTGGTGAAAATGATAACAAGAATAATAAACTACATGTAAGATCACACTATCATGGTGTATATATTGCATTATACACAGAATATATGACAAACAATAGGGTTGATTCAGAGAGACATAAAAATACTTTAGTTTTTGTCGATCTGTTTTTTTTTTCCCGCTTTCGTATGAGTGTACGAGTGATTCTAAGCATGCATTGCAAGCCTTCAGTAAAGTTTTCGTCTGTTCATATGAGAGTCATTTTTCAGCTTTCGTTTTCCGTTTATGTTACTCATGAAACAACGTAGGCTTTCGTTTTTGGTCTTTTTCTAATGTCGCCTCGAATGAATCATTTAAGTTTCCCGTTAGATTCTGAATTCCTTTTTCTAATAAATAAACGTTGAGACGAAAATCGTTACGACCTTACGCCTACGCACAACAAAATTAACTCATTAATGTGCTCGTCTACATATTTTGTTCACTCACTTCTGCTACAATGCTTAGCTAAATCACATTGCGGTCTGTATATTCTTCCATTTACCGCACCTAATGCTTACCTAAATCACATTGCGGTTTCATTCTTCTTCCCTTTGCGCACCTAATGCTTACCTAAATCACATTGCGGTCTCAATATTTTTTGGGTTGTTTTAAAAAATGTAAAAACTTTAAAAATATTAACAGTCTTTAAAAACGTTTTAAAACAATAAAACTATATACAAAGCAATGGCAGGCCCAAGATAATTATTCTTCATCTGTGGTCCCCAACGAATCGCGCAGCTCCTGCATCTCGCCCACCAACCAAAACACTGTGCCACTGATTTGTGCCAATCTCGCATGTGCGGTGTCTGTAAAAAAAATAAATACAAATTATTGTTCTGCAAGTACATGTTTACCAGATGTGGATGGAATAATTATTAGGTTGCAAGCTAACTCATGAGGCCATATGTCATTATGCTAAGGAATGTCTTAAAAGAAGAGGCCATATGTCATTATGCTAAGGACATTGACAATGTATTTAGGTTGATTGGTGATGATGTTATGTTACACATACTCAAAATATTTACATTACAACTTACTTTGGTGGTGGGCGACCTCTGCTTGGGGGACGACCCTACGGTCTGGGGCCTGCCACAGCTGGGAATGTGAGGCTGTAGAGACATTTAAAATAGGCTCAATTCTAATGTCTGATTCAACAGTAAGCAAATGACACTTATAATGTGTGTGTGATACATGTAATGCCTTGGAGCTGAAGGCACTCATACTCCTCCACAAAGCCGCAAAACATGTTCAACAATAGCAATCCGAGGCAAAAATGGTCCCGTAAGTGGATCGCAAACGAAACCGTTTTATAGGGCGGTGGACCATCGGCAATCAGGTCTCAGAATCAGACAAAAGCCCATCCCAATAACGTAACTTATCTGAACTAACGCAAATTATCCGATTTAGATCCGTAACTTATCCGAACTAACGCAAATTATCAGATTTCGTTCCGTCCATCAAAAGCGCATATAAGCATTAGCGGAAATGAAGATACGCATGGAAAAAGTAACGTGAAATCCCAAAAACATGCTAACCAGACACAAAAACATACACCGACACATGCGAAAGTCCAGACGTATCTGTCTCTGAATCAACCCTAATATATCTACAAGATGGACCGCTTGATAAGGAGAATTGGTGCTATACCTAGCATTATGAGAAACATCCAACCTCCAGTTGAAAAAAAAAAGGTTAGTAAATTGCTTCCCCCTCATGATCAGTGGCTTAAGCAGTGTGAGAGGGATTAACCCCATGCAGCTATTGCAGAATGGCATAAACATTATTCAGTCTTGAATTAGATGGTGGCAGACATCTTGCCACACACCTGATAATCCTGCTTACGCATGAGAATTAGGGGGGTGCTGTGCCAGCAGCAAATCACACCAAACTGAGAGCAATATATGTGCCTCAGAAACAAGCAGAAGTGTGACTGTCATGTCTCAGAAACTCAGACGCTGAATAAGCAGCAAAAACGTGTGAAGTCAGTGACGCAGTGACGTCAGCGGCCCTGAGCATGCACCGTAGGACCGGAGAGAGGTGAGTTGCACTTGGCGATCTGGTTTTCACACCTGGGTTTTGGTCCTATCGGGGTGCCCCAGGGGAAAGAACCAAAACCCAGGATAGTCAAATTCCTGGGTTTTGATCCACTTTAAAATGTTTTCCCTCATGTACTTTAGTGTAGTTGGCACCCCTGTAAGACTTTTGCAGATGCTGCACTCCTGGTGCCATGGCGGGGTGTTTGTAATCCACATGGGCTATCGGTAAACCACCTGGCAATTGGATGGCTAGAAAACCCCCACCATTTGAATGAGTATGGTTCACAACCCCCCCATTTCATTTTAATACTCCAGTGTCCAGTGCCAACATGATAATGACCCTTTAAACTAAGGGGGTTATTTAATAAGGGATAGCGCCGTATATTTAAGAAGCATATAGCGCCGGTGCTCTAGCTTCCAGAGCGCCAGGTATTACCTTTCGCTCAGTGTCGCTCTCCCATACATTTCAATGGCCGTTCATTTGCTTGTGTTTAAACAGCGTGTTTGACATTTTTTAAATTTTTATTTTGCTCAGAATTGTCATTACAGGTCTGGCACTAAAGTGTTAATGTTACAGTGTTAAACCAATGTCATTATATGTCTTTACGCTTTGTTACTGGTGGATATGTGTTCAAAAACAGACTTTAATCATGCACCGTCTGGCGCTCTATGCTATAGTGCCCAGCTTTAGAGCGTCGACGCTGTGTGTGTGTCCATTTTTGATAAGTATGAGTTGGTCGCACTGAGCTGGCGCTACCTTTCGCTCTCTGCAGCGCTTTACTGGTGTTAGAGCGCCCAACATACTTCACATTCATCAATGCCGGCCAGGTTACTACAGCGACTGAGGCGCTCTGTTACAGTGCCCGATACCCGATACCCATCCACTAGCGGTCGCTCAAGCGTAGCTATACAGACGCTCATCTGCCGATACCTGGCGCTAGTAATGAATCAGCCTCTATGTCAGCATTTTTCAAAAAAGCCATTGTTTTTCAGTGTACAGATCCACAACTTGAAAGCTCTGAGCTCCCCATTGCAAGCTAATTACCTTAATCAATGTCTGACCCCCATGATCCTTCTATGACTGAAAAACTCAACAAGCACAGCAAGATATGGAGGTGGTGGACCTGATACCATTTTGCTCATATTGGATTTATGCTTCAGGTCGGGTGTTCCCAACCTTTTTTCTTATCCATTTACATTGGGTATAATAAAGATGGCAGTAGATCTTATCAAGGTACATCTCACTGCCTACCACCCAATAAGGGGGTCGATTCAGAGCCAGGTGGGAATTCTCACTCCTTTTTTTGGAAAGAAAATTGCCATTGACTTTTATTGTCCACCTTGGCTGATTCAGAGCCAGGTGAAAATGTGCACCCAGTAGACAATGAAAGCCAGTGGCAGCTTTCTCTCCTAAAAAAGAAGTGAGAATTCTCACCTGGCTCTGAATCAACTCCATGATCTCGTACACCACCAGTGGTAGTCGTACCATGGGTTGGGAACCCCTGCTCTAGGGTATAGTAGTAGAAAAAGATAAACAGTTTTGAAATGATGAGTAGGAAAAACCACGTTGGGACTTTCCTGAGACATTTTCCCCAAGTCAATTTTTTTTTACAATTTTTAAACAATGTTTAATATCATTTGAGTGCATTTTTTGAAGTTTTTTCAATACCTTTTTATATAGTAGGAAAAATTAGATTAGGGTTTTCAAGCCATCTTAGTTTACTAAGTGATTATAGCTGATTCCTCACAAACGATGTAACCAGTCATAGGTGAACTTTGATCAATGAGTGTATCTTACGTCCGTGCTATTGTAAAAAGGTGGCCTACCCTTCTTTTGCCTGTTGTCATCTGTAATCTTTTCCCTGTTTGCATTCACGTCATGATATCAGCAATTCATTTCACAGAGAGCATAAATAGGGCTCGCAGCATCCAAACGCAATCAGAAGGCAATAAGCAAGGCATCTATACTGACCGACCACAGTTGGGATCTAGCCAGGGTGGCAAAGCTTACCATGGGCAGCTTGTGGAGACACAGTGCCCTGGTGTTACTCGCCTGTTGCACGATAGGTAAGTGTTTCCTTTACAAGTTGTGGCAGAAGCAGCACAAGTATCAGCGTGTCTTGGGCATTATGGTTTGGAATCTATGAAAAATCAAGGACTCCCTGTACTGAACATACACTAAGATCTTTGAAGGACCTGAATTAAGAAAACCTTTCTTAAGGAAGCCCCTAAAAAACGTTCTAGCCACCAGGATGGAATAATTTATTATCTTACGAAACAAGCAGAACATTTCAGAACTCATTTTCTTTGTTGAAAGTCTTTTAGAAGCACTGTTGTCCTTATTAGTGGTAGTGATTGAAGTAGAGGTTATAGCATTAGCTTTATTATTATTAGCATTAGCAAAAGTAGAACAAAGTAGTAGCAGTAACAGTAGTAAAAAATACTGTAGCAGTAGTATCTAAAATCTAAAGATCTTATAGGGTCGCGCTGATAACAATAATACACCAAGCTAATCAAAATAATATAGAAATAATTAAAAATTAAGTATAACCAAACTATCACTCATGTTCCGGGATTAATTGTTATGTGCAAATGAAGGAAACTGAGGTTTTGATCTTACCGACTAAAGATCTCAATCCTGCGCAGGGATAAGATCAAAACCTCGGATTCTTCCAGTAGTATTATTATCATTAGAATTTTTTTTTTCAAATAGTATCTGTAAACATAAACCAGGTGTAAATATTAACAGGGTGTACTATGCTCAGTCTTTTTACTATATTTTACATTTAATAATTTTATATATCTAATACTTTATAGTTCATTCGCTTAACAAATTTCACTACACACTGTGTGAAATATCTATGTGACAAGTAAACTTTTTGAAAGTGTAAAAGTTTTTAACTTTTAAAGATTTAAGTTATATATGGTGCAGATTTATCCATTTAGTATAATTTAATATTATTACTATTACTATTGTAGTAGTAATAGAAGTGGTGAAAATAATCATGCTAATATTAGTTTTTTAGGTGTAATAACAATAGCGATAGTAGTGACAGTAACAAACATCACATTTATCGCATATCCACACTTCGTTAGAGGTCAAATCATTTAATAGAGGTGGGGGAGTGCTCCCCCTTCTACTTTATATACCGGAAAAAAAATTATTATTGTATTTTTGTACTAAAGCACAAGGACCCAGTGTTCTTTGCTTTCTTTGCTTGAATCTTAAACCTCCTACATTAAACTAACCATTTAATCCGCTTATATTATATGTGATTATTAATTCTCCTATTAAGTCCTTGAGAAGCACTTTTGCCCTTATTAGTGGTCGTAATACTAACAGTAGCAGCACAGCAGTAGTAGTAGTAGTAATAATAGTAGTAGTAGCAGCAGCAGTAACAGTAGTGTAAAAGCAGTAGCAGTAGAATGAATATTATTTTATTGTTGCAAGTAGCATCCGTCAACGTAAATCTGGTGTAAACATTAACAGTGATTACAGTTACAGTGCATACTGTGGTTTATCCTTTTTTTTTTATTTGACATTTAAACTTTTTATATGTCTGATACTTATGATACTTATGAAGTGTAAAGTATATCAGTATTTACTATATCATTGCATGACTTATGTATGTGACAAATACAGTTTGATTTGATTTATTTATGGATCGGGAATATCTGTTTTAGTAACATTATTATTATTATTATTATTATTGTAGTAGTAGTAGGGGTAGTAATAGTAATAGTCATATTAAAATTTGTTTTCTTGAGAGTACTACTACTAAACTTCACATTTCTCCCATATCCGCCCATCATTAGATGACGAGCCATTTAATACAAGTGGGGAAGTACTCTCCCCCCTGCTTTAAATGCCAGAACAAATGGATTTATTGTATTTTTGTACCAGGCAGCGGTGTTCTTTACTTGCTTAGCCCAAACCTTAACCTCATTCTAAAAAACAATATACATTTCCCAAATACAACAAACCACTTCAACTGCTCAGTTTAAATTTGCTCATTTGTTTTTATTATTTCTTTGGTATTTAAATGTAAATTATTGTGAACCAAACTATCTGACACATTTCGTCATTGGAGATCGTGGACGTGGTTCCATTCTCAGCCCATAGTGACTATGAGGCCGATTCATTAATAGCGCCAGGTAGCGACAGATGAGCGACAGTAGCGTTATTTTCACAGCGCACGCTAGCATTCGCTGTGCTTGGCCGTTGTTCGGCTGTTGACAGCGACTCAGTCGGTGTGTGCGGTAATGTTGAATACGGGGTTAGGAGTCGCTGTTTGACAGGTTCCGCACTGTATGGGAGCGCATGACAGCGAATGGCCATAGCGAACGGCTCCCAGCATATTCATTAACAAATCACGCTCAAAAAATTGTCGCGCTGTGAAATGCTTGTTTAAACCCCAGAGCGCTGGCGGCGATGGGTTAAAAGTAGTTTTTTAACCCCCAAACAACCATATTTTTTGAAAAAAAAAAACATGTTTTTCAAAACATTTTGTAATATGAATACATTAATACCAGACCTGTAATATCAATTCTGCACAATTTTTTTTTTTTTTTTTTTAACCTTAAAAAAAATATCTAACATTGCAGAAGTGTTCACAGAATTTTTGACATTTAAAAAAAAAAAAAAAAAAAAAAAAAAAACATTAATAGCAATTAATTATGAATATTTAAAGATTGTTCCATTGAAATGCATTGGAGAGCGCCAGGTAGCGAGAGGTCATACCTGTCGCTGTTCAAGGTCGCTCGCTGGCGCCGTGGGGTGAGGCTGGAATAATGATGAATGATTCGCTATCTGGCGCTCTGTCAGTCGCTAAGCAGGATTGGCTTGATAAATGTGTGATTGCGGAGGGGAGCCGGCGTACTCGTGGCGGTGACCGTGATTACTGTTCGCTCACCATTCGCTACCTGGCGCTATCCCTTGTTAAATAAGGGCCTATGTGGTAAGGGAAAGAAAAAATTAACCGAGACAAACATGAGACAGCATTGGGAATAAAACACCCTCTGGCCCTGGCACCTATCCCTTAAGAAGATACAAGTAATTTTAACCCTCCTCACCCACTGCTTCTTTCCACTGTGGAAAGCCAGATTCAGGCAATAACATATAACAACTCGCCTGATCGCCATGATACTCCTCTGATCCTCAAAGAAGCAGCAGTTGTACTAAACTAGTAATAAAAAAAGCAGTAGGATTATTCTTAACATAGTAACATTACGTAAGGCTAAAAAAAAGACTGTAGCCTATCCGGTCCAGCCTGTTTGTTTATTTATGGTGCATTTAGTGTCATTATAATTAGTATTATCCTCTGTGATAATAGATAAAGAAAGCAGTAATAGAAGTGGTTTAAAATTTGATAGTATTGTTAGTATTTAAGACTACAGGTGGTGGCAGGAAGAAATACTACATTTATCTCATATCTGTGTTTTATTGGCTGACAAACCATTTAATAGAGGTGGGAAAGGAGCACTATCCCTCCCATATATGCCTTCAACCTCATCTAAAAGCCATTTCAAGTGCCCAAAGGTAATTTGATCATTCATTTTTTTTTTTTTAGGAATCAGTTATAAATAATTTCGAACCAATCTATCTAAGGCATTTTGATATTAGAGCTTTATCATGGATGTGGTCCTATAATGACTATGGGGTGTCTTACAGTAAACAAGAGACATAATTGTGGACGTAACTTCCCTTGGCTCTGGCACCCTACCCCTTAAAGAAAAGTGCCAAACATTTTAAACCTCCTTACTCACCCCTCCATTCCATTATGCTAACGCACAGTCAGCTAAAACATAAAAAAACTCGCCTGGTCACCATGATCCTCATTTCATCCTCGAAGAATAAGAAGTAGAAATAACAGTAGAAAAAAAGCAGTAGCAGTGGTAACCTTTTTATGAAATTTATGGTGCATTTAGTAAAAGTATTAATATTGTCACCAGTAGTAACAAAAAGACAGTAGTATTAGAAGTGGTAAAAATAGAATAGGAATATAAGTGTTTGTTTTATTAAAAGTACTAGTGGCAGTAAAAACATCAGATCTTTCCTATTTCCTCTGTCATTAGAAGACAAGCCATTTAATGGGGGAGGGGGTGAGAGTGTTTCCCCTCCATTACGGGGGCTTATTTATGATGCGTGTCTTTTGACGTCTTTTTTGTGGCGCTGAGCTGTGTACGACATTGGCACTAGCAGTGGCTAACTAATTAGCGTTGATTGTTCCTTCAGGGCCGGCAACTAGCCTGCCCCTGGGGCATGAACTGTGTGGACGCCCCCCGGGGTGCCGGCAATCTTACCTGATCCCGGTGGGTCCCGACTGCATCCCTGACTTCCCGGTAGCTGTGTGCTCTTCCCTTTTTTTTTTCTTTTGTGCTGATTATTCAGAAATAATTTTGGAATGGAATGGATTAATTTGTTGATTTAATTATTTAATTATGTATGTATTGTTTGTTGTAGAAAAAATGTATTGTTTGTGTGTGTTTGGTGGGGGGGGGGGGGTGCATGGCTTTTTGGCATTTGAATCAGAGGTAATTGTTCTTGATGGTGGACCATTTCAAGTACTATTGGACCATTCTTCTCTCAGTATTGTGCATGAGGTATTCATTAAATGCGGAAAGACCTTTAGTTTTAGGATAATTCTTGGTTAATTAACCTCTTGTTTAAATTGCAAGGATCGAGTCACCTTAGATTGATGGGGAGTGGCTATTTTGCAACTTGTTAATAAGTTACAAAAGGGACAAGTTAAAAGGTATCTTACAGAAGTATTGCTTGGCAACCAATAAATAAAAACAGAGGGTTGGGAGAAAAAAGTTTTTGTATATATTTCTTCTCTGATTCCTATCATTCAGCCAGCTGGAAATTCACTGAAATTTCCAGGGATTAAGTGGTAACTTCAATAACTTATCTATGAGCTTTTTATATGGTACGGTGTCAAAGGCTTTGCTAAAATCCAGATAGGCGATATCCACAGCACCACCTTCATCCAACACTTTAGTGACATTGTCAAAGAAATCAATAAGATTGGTCTGACATGATCTGCCCTCAGTAAAGCCGTGCTGCTTTAGGTCCAACAGGTTGTTAATTTTTAAATGGGAAATTAGAGTTTCCATTAGTTTTACCACTATAGATGTTACACTAACTGGCCTGTAATTACTGGCCTCTTCTCTACTCCCCTTTTTATGGATTGGTACGACATTGGCCATTCTTCAATCATCTGGAACCTCACCAGTTGAAAGAGAATGGTTTAGCAAATCAGCCAGAGAGGCTACAATCATAGTCCCCTTAGAACTCTGGGGTGGATTCCATCTGGACCTATTACCTTACTTACCTTTAGATGTGCCAGCTCAGCTAAGACATCAGCCTCCAAAAACTTCCCTCCCAGCTGGATGTTATGCTATGGTCATATCTGCTAATGGTTTGAAAGCCACCATCTGAAAATACTGAACAAAAGTAGCTATTCAGATGGTCAACCACAGCCTTATCTCTGTCAATATCATTATTTTCCCTATTTCTAATTTTTAAGACTGCATTGTTTTTCTTGTTTCTGTCACCAATATATTGGAAAAATGTTTTACCTTCCCTCTTCACAGTTATTCCCTTTAGCAGCTTTCATAATCAGTTTTGCTTCCTTCTGTTTAATTTTATACACCTCTCTGTCAGCTACACTTCCACTTTATACTTCTTATAGTATAGGCAGACTTCTTCTCTTTTACTATAGTAGTGACTTCCCTAGTAAAACAGATCATTTTTTTCTGTTATCCTTGTTAGTTTGTTTCACATATTGCTTAGTTGCCTTGAGGATGGTCCTTTTTAATAGGGACCACTGGGAACACACTTCTGCTACTCTGTTCCACTCACCTAATTCCCTTTCTACATATGCTATTTTCTTGAAGTTTGTTTTCCTAAAGTCTAACACTTTGGTTCAGGCAATAACATATAACAACTCGCCTGATCGCCATGATACTCCTCTGATCCTCAAAGAAGCAGCAGTTGTACTAAACTAGTAATAAAAAAAGCAGTAGGATTATTCTTAACATAGTAACATTACGTAAGGCTAAAAAAAAGACTGTAGCCTATCCGGTCCAGCCTGTTTGTTTATTTATGGTGCATTTAGTGTCATTATAATTAGTATTATCCTCTGTGATAATAGATAAAGAAAGCAGTAATAGAAGTGGTTTAAAATTTGATAGTATTGTTAGTATTTAAGACTACAGGTGGTGGCAGGAAGAAATATTACATTTATCTCATATCTGTGTTTTATTGGCTGACAAACCATTTAATAGAGGTGGGAAAGGAGCACTATCCCTCCCATATATGCCTTCAACCTCATCTAAAAGCCATTTCAAGTGCCCAAAGGTAATTTGATCATTCATTTTTTTTTTTTTAGGAATCAGTTATAAATAATTTCGAACCAATCTATCTAAGGCATTTTGATATTAGAGCTTTATCATGGATGTGGTCCTATAATGACTATGGGGTGTCTTACAGTAAACAAGAGACATAATTGTGGACGTAACTTCCCTTGGCTCTGGCACCCTACCCCTTAAAGAAAAGTGCCAAACATTTTAAACCTCCTTACTCACCCCTCCATTCCATTATGCTAACGCACAGTCAGCTAAAACATAAAAAAACTCGCCTGGTCACCATGATCCTCATTTCATCCTCGAAGAATAAGAAGTAGAAATAACAGTAGAAAAAAAGCAGTAGCAGTGGTAACCTTTTTATGAAATTTATGGTGCATTTAGTAAAAGTATTAATATTGTCACCAGTAGTAACAAAAAGACAGTAGTATTAGAAGTGGTAAAAATAGAATAGGAATATAAGTGTTTGTTTTATTAAAAGTACTAGTGGCAGTAAAAACATCAGATCTTTCCTATTTCCTCTGTCATTAGAAGACAAGCCATTTAATGGGGGAGGGGGTGAGAGTGTTTCCCCTCCATTACGGGGGCTTATTTATGATGCGTGTCTTTTGACGTCTTTTTTGTGGCGCTGAGCTGTGTACGACATTGGCACTAGCAGTGGCTAACTAATTAGCGTTGATTGTTCCTTCAGGGCCGGCAACTAGCCTGCCCCTGGGGCATGAACTGTGTGGACGCCCCCCGGGGTGCCGGCAATCTTACCTGATCCCGGTGGGTCCCGACTGCATCCCTGACTTCCCGGTAGCTGTGTGCTCTTCCCTTTTTTTTTTCTTTTGTGCTGATTATTCAGAAATAATTTTGGAATGGAATGGATTAATTTGTTGATTTAATTATTTAATTATGTATGTATTGTTTGTTGTAGAAAAAATGTATTGTTTGTGTGTGTTTGGTGGGGGGGGGGGTGCATGGCTTTTTGGCATTTGAATCAGAGGTAATTGTTCTTGATGGTGGACCATTTCAAGTACTATTGGACCATTCTTCTCTCAGTATTGTGCATGAGGTATTCATTAAATGCGGAAAGACCTTTAGTTTTAGGATAATTCTTGGTTAATTAACCTCTTGTTTAAATTGCAAGGATCGAGTCACCTTAGATTGATGGGGAGTGGCTATTTTGCAACTTGTTAATAAGTTACAAAAGGGACAAGTTAAAAGGTATCTTACAGAAGTATTGCTTGGCAACCAATAAATAAAAACAGAGGGTTGGGAGAAAAAAGTTTTTGTATATATTTCTTCTCTGATTCCTATCATTCAGCCAGCTGGAAATTCACTGAAATTTCCAGGGATTAAGTGGTAACTTCAATAACTTATCTATGAGCTTTTTATATGGTACGGTGTCAAAGGCTTTGCTAAAATCCAGATAGGCGATATCCACAGCACCACCTTCATCCAACACTTTAGTGACATTGTCAAAGAAATCAATAAGATTGGTCTGACATGATCTGCCCTCAGTAAAGCCGTGCTGCTTTAGGTCCAACAGGTTGTTAATTTTTAAATGGGAAATTAGAGTTTCCATTAGTTTTACCACTATAGATGTTACACTAACTGGCCTGTAATTACTGGCCTCTTCTCTACTCCCCTTTTTATGGATTGGTACGACATTGGCCATTCTTCAATCATCTGGAACCTCACCAGTTGAAAGAGAATGGTTTAGCAAATCAGCCAGAGAGGCTACAATCATAGTCCCCTTAGAACTCTGGGGTGGATTCCATCTGGACCTATTACCTTACTTACCTTTAGATGTGCCAGCTCAGCTAAGACATCAGCCTCCAAAAACTTCCCTCCCAGCTGGATGTTATGCTATGGTCATATCTGCTAATGGTTTGAAAGCCACCATCTGAAAATACTGAACAAAAGTAGCTATTCAGATGGTCAACCACAGCCTTATCTCTGTCAATATCATTATTTTCCCTATTTCTAATTTTTAAGACTGCATTGTTTTTCTTGTTTCTGTCACCAATATATTGGAAAAATGTTTTACCTTCCCTCTTCACAGTTATTCCCTTTAGCAGCTTTCATAATCAGTTTTGCTTCCTTCTGTTTAATTTTATACACCTCTCTGTCAGCTACACTTCCACTTTATACTTCTTATAGTATAGGCAGACTTCTTCTCTTTTACTATAGTAGTGACTTCCCTAGTAAAACAGATCATTTTTTTCTGTTATCCTTGTTAGTTTGTTTCACATATTGCTTAGTTGCCTTGAGGATGGTCCTTTTTAATAGGGACCACTGGGAACACACTTCTGCTACTCTGTTCCACTCACCTAATTCCCTTTCTACATATGCTATTTTCTTGAAGTTTGTTTTCCTAAAGTCTAACACTTTGGTTCTGGTGTGTCTGTTTTTTCCTGAACCATAAGCATTGATGGTCACTGGAACCCAGATTTCTACCCTGACCTCAGACACTAGATCCCCATTGGTCAGAACTAAGTCCAGAATGATAGCTCTAGTTGGTGATGTCACAAGTTGTTTTAGAGATGCACCATTAAGGGCCTCTGATACATTTTTGCTCTTGCATGCACTTGGGATATTCCAGTCCACATCAGGCATGTTGAAGTCACCCATAATGTCCCCCTTCTCTGCCATTCCACTCATTTCATCTATTAACAGGTTATCTATATCCTCAGATTGTCCAGGGGGCCTATATATCACACCAATTCTGACCACAGCTTCCTCCTTAGTCTGCATGGTAACCCAGAGAGTTTCTAGTTCATTATGTGTATGCTGAATTATTGTTGATTGAAGGGTATTCGTGACATAAATGGCTACTCCACCGCCCTTTCTATCCAATCTGTCTTCTCTGTACAATATGTAACCGGGTATGGCTATCTCCCAGTCATTGTGATCCTTGAACCAAGTTTCTGTTACTGCAACAAGATCAAATTCATCTCTAGATATGACAGCCATTAATTCACAGAGCTTGTTGTCTAAGCTGCGAGCATTGGTACACATCATGGGGAGGCTGTTGCTATTCCATTCTAGTTTATTCTCGATCTTTTCCACCTCTCCTGAAGTGCCAACACTGTTCTTCAGGTTGGGGACAGAAATTATCCTTACAAGATAAATCTCTGTCCCCTTCATCTAGTTTAAATCTCTATCAAAAATGTTCCACCCCAAGTTCTTCCATGCCTTTCTGTGATGGATGCAAGCCATCCCTTTTGCACTGCTCCTTCTTTCTTCCTTCTAACACCATGGCGATGTTGAGTAAAATCAATGGTGACCGGAACATTGGGGGTGCAGAGTGTGAAGCAGAAGCACAACTGACCTGAGCCTATTCAGCAGTAGTGGAGTGGCGGCAGAAGTGGCTCCCATAAGTGAGGACATTTCTAGTGCTGACACTAGGAGTGTCCTCAATCAAGGGAGCTAGCGGCCTTCTTTTTGTAGCCTCGTCTGGGGCTAGTTTAAAGCACCACTGCTCTTAGGTGAACAAAGGTGAAGAAAGTGGATAGGCTGCTCAGCAGCCCATCCACAAGCATTTCCGTGTTTGGCCCGGATGTCAAACTTGAACACGGACTTCTGGCTGAAGTCCATGTTCAGATTTGGGAACCGGAACTCACAACTTTCAGTACGAAGCCAAACTAGCAAAGTTCAGTACAAACCCGGGTTCGCCCATGTCTATTCCTGACTAAACATTTCAAAGTCCTTTTGTACAGAAAACACACTTTGTAAAGAAAACAACTGAATTGGAAGTCCAGTTGCCTTAATGTATTTCCAGATATATACAATGATCTGGAGAAATGAGAACCTTATTAGGGCTGGTTTTACACTGAGGGGATAGGAGGGCTGAGCTAGGTATTTTTTATTTTTACGGGTTAGGGATAGGAGCAGGTAAAATGTTTGAAATGTTTGACAGCACAACACCTGGACAAATTCACTGGGGAGGGGGCTGGGGGTCTTTTTTTCACTGTTACCTACAGTCATAGCTTAAATACGAGGGTTAAAGGTGAGTAAAATGTTTGAGTTAAAGCCACAATTCTACCAAAACAATTTTTATAGTGTGTGCTGTAGATTAGATAAGGGTTATTATTTAAATATGTATGCATGCAGTTGTGTTGAGTAGATACCCTTTATTAAGAAAAACAGAATTTTACTTTGGATTGGTTATTTCAAGTAGAACAAAATCCTAAAGAAAAAAAAATACTAAAGAAGGAGGTAATTTATGGATTCTGGATTATGGATATGGCTTCTCAACTTTTAAATACATATTGGGGTGTCTGAGGTTGATCACATTTCCTTGGCACCTCTTTTTAAAATGAATGATTACATTATTCCTCCCTCTGTTCTCATTGACTATTTATTAAGTACTGAGGATTTAGTGTAGACATGTTTGCTACTCAACAAGCCCAAAAGGTTTTTGACTGGATTTTCTCTGCGGTTTAATGAATAACATAGACCCTTCATTATTGTGATTTTCTCTATATTCTATCAAATAAAATCCTGGTATAAAGAACCACAGTTTATTGAGAGCCACTGGAAGGTCTCTGCTAACGCTATGGTCTGGTTATTACATCAGATGGTGGTCATTTTAATAGTTATTATTATCAGTATATAATATTAGAAGTGAAAAGTTATATGAAGAGAGAGAAACATGTTTAAGTAATTTGTCTTTTTGCTTCATCAGTTTTGAGACAAACGTGGGCAACTCCCTCAACAGCAGCAAGTGAAGCAATTACAAGCTCACCACAAACTGGAGAAGATGGAAGCCCAAGCTCACCACAAACTTCAATTAGGGAAGGCATAAGCACACACACGACACCTGAAAAAGATGTGTCCACAGGCGCTTCACAAACTATCACTGCAGTAGAAGTAAGTGCAGACTCACCACAGATTACCACTAATGGAGATGTAAAGGCAAGTACATCAGGAGCTACAACTGGAGATGCAAGTCCAGACTCAACCATAACTACAACTGAGGAAGATCTAAGTGCAAGCGCACCACAAACTTCACCACAAGAACCTGTTAGTGCAACCTACTCACCTACAACTACATCTGAAGATGCAGGTGCAAGCTCACCTCTAACTACAGCTGAGAAAAATATAAGCACAATTTCACCACAAACTACACATCAAGGACATGTAAGTACAAGCTCCTCTCCAAATATATCTGAAGAAGATTTAGGTGCAAGCTCACCTCAAAGTACAGCTGAGGGAAATATAAGCACAAGCTCACCACAAACTACACCTCAAGAACATGTAAGTGAAAGCTCCCCTCAAACTACATCTGAAGATGATTTAGGTGCAAGCTCAACTCCACCTACAGCTGGTGAAAATATGACCACAAGCTCACCACAAACTACACCTCAAGAACATGTAAGTGAAAGCTCACCTCGAACTACATCTGAAGAAAATGTTAGCACAAGCTCATCACAAACTACCCCTCAAGAGCATGTAAGTGCAATCTCACCTCAAACTACAGATGAGGAAAATATGAGTACACACTTACCAAAAACTACACCTCAAGAACATGTAAGTGAAAGCTCCCCTCAAACTACATCTGAAGAAGTTGTCAGCACAAGCTCACCTCAAACTATACCACAAGAACATGTAAGTGGAAGCTCCTCTCAAACTACATCCGAGGATGATTTAGGTACAAGCTCAACTCCACCTACAGCTGAGGAAAATATGACCACAAGCTCACCACAAACTATACCTCAAGAACATGTTAGTGAAAGCTCACCTCAAACTACATCTGAAGAAGATGTCAGCACAAGCTCACCTCAAGCTACACCTCAAGAACATGTAAGTGCAAGCTCACCTCAAACTACATCTAAAGATGGTTTAAGTGCAAGCTCACCTCATACTACAGCTGACGAAAATATGAGTACACACTTACCACAAACTACACCTCAAGAACATGTTAGTGAAAGCTCACCTCAAACTTCATCTGTAGAAGATGTCGGCACAAGCTCACCTCAAACTACACCTCAAGAACATGTAAGTGAAAGCTCCCCTCAAACTACAGCTGAAGAAATTGTCAGCAAAAGCTCACCACAAACTACACCTCAAGAACATGTAAGTACAAGCTCCCCTCAAACTACATCTGAAGATGAATTAGGTGCAAGCTCACCTCCAACCACAGCTGATGAAAATATAAACATAAGCTCACAACAAACTACACCTCAAGAACATGTGACTGAAAGCTCACCTCAAACTACAGCTGAAGAAATTGTCAGCAAAAGCTCACCACAAACTACATCTCAAGAACATGTGAGTGCAAGCTCGCCTCCAACTACATCTGAAGATGGTTTAAGTGCAAGTTCACCTCATACTACAGCTGAGGAAAATATGAGTACACAGTTACCAAAAACTACACCTCAAGAACATGTTAGTGAAAGCTCTCCTCAAACTACATCTGAAGAAGATGTCAGCACAAGCTCACCTCAAACTACAGCTAAGGAAAATATAAGCACAATATCACTACAAACTACACCTCAAGAACATGTAACTCAAAGCTCACCTAAAATTACATCTGAAAATGTCAGCACAAGCTCACCTCAAACTACACCACAAGAACATGTAAGCGGAGGCTCCCCTCAAACTACATCCGAAGATTATGGTACAAGCTCACCTTCAACTACAGCTGAGGAAAATATAAACACAAGCTCCCCACAAACTACACCTCAATCTACATCTGAAGATTATGGTACAAGCTCACTTTCAACTACAGCTGAGGAAAATATGAGTACAAGCTTACCAAAAACTACACCTCAAGAAAATGTTAGTGAAAGCTCACCTCAAACTACAGCTGAAGAAGATGTCATCAAAAGCTCACCTCAAACTACACCTCAAGAACATATAAGTGCAAGCTCACCTCAAACAACATCTGAAGAAGATTTGGGTACAAGCTCACCTCCAACCACAGCTGAGGAAAATATAAACACAAGCTCAGCACAAACTACACCTCAAGAACATGTAAGTGAAAGCTCACCTAAAACTACACCCAAAGAAGATGCCAGCACAATCTCACCACAAACTACACCTCAAGAACATATAAGTGCAAGCTCACCTCAAACCACATCTGAGGAAAATATAAGCACAAGCTCAACTCAAACTACACCTCAAGAATATGTAAGTTCAAGCTCACCTCAAACTACAACTGAAGAAGATTTAGGTGCAAGCTCACCTCCAACTACATCTGAGGAAAATATAAGCACAAGCTCAACTCAAACTACACCTCAAGAACATATAAGTGCAAGCTCACCTCAAACTACATCTGAGGAAAATATAAGCACAAGCTCACCTCAAACTACACCTCAAAAACATATAAGTGCAAGCTCACCTCAAACTACATCTGAGGAAAATATAAGCACAAGCTCAACTGAAACTACACCTCAAGAATATGTGAGTGAAAGCTCACCTCAAACTACAGCTGAAGAAGATGTCAGCAAAAGCTCACCTCAAACTACACTTCAAGAACATATAAGTGCAAGCTCACCTCCAACTACAACTGAAGAAGATTTAGGTGCAAGCTCTACTCCAACTACATCTGAGGAAAATATAAGCACAAGCTCAACTCAAACTACACCTCAAGAACATGTAAGTGAAAGCTCACCTCAAACTACATCCGAAGAAGATGTCAGCAATAGCTCACCTCAAACTACACCTCAAGAACATACAAGTGCAAGCTCCCCTCAAACTACATCTGAAGGAAATGTAGGTACAAGCTCACCTCCAACTACATCTGAGGAAAATATAAGCACAAGCTCAACTCAAACTACACCTCAAGAACATGTGAGTGAAAGCTCACCTCAAACTACAGCTGAAGAAGATGTCAGCAAAAGCTCACCTCAAACTACACCTCAAGAACATATAAGTGCAAGCTTACCTCAAACTACATCTGAAGAAAATATAAGCACAAGCTCAACTCAAACTACACCTCAAGAACATATGAGTGAAAGCTCACCTAAAACTACAGCTGAAGAAGATGTCAGCAAAAGCTCACCTCAAACTACACCTCAAGAACATATAAGTGCAAGCTTACCTCAAACTACATCTGAAGAAAATATAAACACAAGCTCACCTCAAACTACACCTCAAGAACATGTAAGTGAAAGCTCACCTAAAACTACACCCAAAGAAGAAGCCAGCACAATCTCACCACAAACTACACCTCAAGAACATATAAGTGCAGGCTCACCTCCAACTATATCTGAAGAAGGTTTAGGTGCAAGCTCACCTTCAACTACAGCCGAGGAAAATATAAGCACAAGCTCACCACAAACTACACCTCAAGAACATGTAAGTACAAGCTCCCCTCAAACTACATCTGAAGATGATTTAGGTGCAAGCTCACCTCCAACCACAGCTGAGGAAAATATAAACACAAGCTTACCAAAAACTACACCTCAAACTACAGCTAAAGATTATGGTACAAGCTCACTTCCACCTACAGCTGAGGAAAATATGACCACAAGCTTACCAAAAACTACACCCCAAGAACCTGTGAGTGAAAGCTCACCTCAAACTACAACCGAAGAAGATGTCAGCAATAGCTCACCTCAAACTACACCTCAAGAACATATAAGTGCAAGCTCCCCTCAAACTACATATGAAGGAAATTTAGGTACAAGCTCACCTCCAACTACATCTGAGGAAAATATAAGCACAAGCTCAACTCAAACTACACCTCAAGTACATGTGAGTGAAAGCTCACCTCAAACTACACCTCAAGAACATATAAGCACAAGCTCAACTCAAACTACACCTCAAGAAAATATGAGTGAAAGCTCACCTAAAACTACAGCTGAAGAAGATGTCAGCAAAAGCTCACCTAAAACTACAGCTGAAGAAGATGTCAGCAAAAGCTCACCTCAAACTACACCTCAAGAACATACAAGTGCAAGCTCACCTCCAACTACATCTGAGGAAAATATAAGCACAAGCTTACCAAAAACTACACCTCAAACTACATCTAAAGATTATGGTACAAGCTCACTTCCACTTACAGCTGAGGAAAATATGACCACAAGCTTACCAAAAACAACACCCCAAGAACCTGTGAGTGAAAGCTCACCTCAAACTACATCCGAAGAAGATGTCAGCAATAGCTCACCTCAAACGACACCTCAAGAACATATAAGTGCAAGCTTACCTCAAACTACATCTGAAGAAACTTTAGGTACAAGCTCACCTCCAACTACATCTGAGGAAAATATAAGCACAAGCTCAACTCAAACTACACCTCAAGAACATATGAGTGAAAGCTCACCTCCAACTACATCTGAGGAAAATATAAGCACAAGCTCAACTCAAACTACACCTCAAGAATATGTAAGTGCAAGCTCACCTCCAACTACAACTGAAGAAGATTTAGGTGCAAGCTCACCTCCAACTACATCTGAGGAAAATATAAGCACAAGCTCAACTCAAACTACACCTCAAGAGTATGTAAGTGAAAGCTCACCTCAAACTACATCTGAAGAAGATGTCAGCAAAAGCTCACCTCAAACTACACCTCAAGAACATATAAGTGCAAACTCACCTCAAACCACATCTGAGGAAAATATAAGCACAAGCTCAACTCAAACTACACCTCAAGAATATGTGAGTGAAAGCTCACCTCAAACTACAGCTGAAGAAGATGTCAGCAAAAGCTCACCTCAAACTACACTTCAAGAACATATAAGTGCAAGCCCACCTCCAACTACAACTGAAGAAGATTTAGGTGTAAGCTCTACTCCAACTACATCTGAGGAAAATATAAGCACAAGCTCAACTCAAACTACACCTCAAGAACATGTGAGTGAAAGCTCACCTCAAACTACAGCTGAAGAAGACGTCAGCAAAAGCTCACCTCAAACTACACCTCAAGAACATATTAGTGCAAGCTTACCTCAAACTACATCTGAAGAAAATATAAGCACAAGCTCAACTCAAACTACACCTCAAGAACATATGAGTGAAAGCTCACCTAAAACTACAGCTGAAGAAGATGTCAGCAAAAGCTCACCTCAAACTACACCTCAAGAACATATAAGTTCAAGCTCACCTCAAACCACATCTGAGGAAAATATAAGCACAAGCTCAACTCAAACTACACCTCAAGAATATGTGAGTGAAAGCTCACCTCAAACTACAGCTGAAGAAGATGTCAGCAAAAGCTCACCTCAAACTACACCTCAAGAACACGTAAGTGAAAGCTCACCTCAAACTACAGCCGAAGAAGATGTCAGCAAAAGCTCACCTCAAACTACACTTCAAGAACATATAAGTGCAAGCTCACCTCCAACTACAACTGAAGAAGATTTAGGTGCAAGCTCTACTCCAACTACATCTGAGGAAAATATAAGCACAAGCTCAACTCAAACTACACCTCAAGAACATGTAAGTGAAAGCTCACCTCAAACTACACCCAAAGAAGATGTCAGCAAAAGCTCACCTCAAACTACACCTCAAGAACATATAAGTGCAAGCTCCCCTCAAACTAACTCTGAAGGAAATTTAGGTACAAGCTCACCTCCAACTACATCTGAGGAAAATATAAGCACAAGCTCAACTCAAACTACACCTCAAGTACATGTGAGTGAAAGCTCACCTCAAACTACACCTCAAGAACATATAAGTGCAAGCTTACCTCAAACTACATCTGAAGAAAATATAAGCACAAGCTCAACTCAAACTACACCTCAAGAACATATGAGTGAAAGCTCACCTAAAACTACAGCTGAAGAAGATGTCAGCAAAAGCTCACCTCAAACTACACCTCAAGAACATATAAGTGCAAGCTCACCTCCAACTACATCTGAGGAAAATATAAGCACAAGCTTACCAAAAACTACACCTCAAACTACATCTAAAGATTATGGTACAAGCTCACTTCCCCCTACAGCTGAGGAAAATATGACCACAAGCTTACCAAAAACTACACCCCAAGAACCTGTGAGTGAAAGCTCACCTCAAACTACATCCAAAGAAGATGTCAGCAATAGCTCACCTCAAACTACACCTCAAGAACATATAAGTGCAAGCTTACCTCAAACTACATCTGAAGAAACTTTAGGTACAAGCTCACCTCCAACTACATCTGAGGAAAATATAAGCACAAGCTCAACTCAAACTACACCTCAAGAACATATGAGTGAAAGCTCACCTCCAACTACATCTGAGGAAAATATAAGCACAAGCTCAACTCAAACTACACCTCAAGAATATGTAAGTGCAAGCTCACCTCCAACTACAACTGGAGAAGATTTAGGTGCAAGCTCACCTCCAACTACATCTGAGGAAAATATAAGCACAAGCTCAACTCAAACTACACCTCAAGAGTATGTAAGTGAAAGCTCACCTCAAACTACATCTGAAGAAGATGTCAGCAAAAGCTCACCTCAAACTACACCTCAAGAACATATAAGTGCAAACTCACCTCAAACCACATCTGAGGAAAATATAAGCACAAGCTCAACTCAAACTACACCTCAAGAATATGTGAGTGAAAGCTCACCTCAAACTACAGCTGAAGAAGATGTCAGCAAAAGCTCACCTCAAACTACACTTCAAGAACATATAAGTGCAAGCCCACCTCCAACTACAACTGAAGAAGATTTAGGTGTAAGCTCTACTCCAACTACATCTGAGGAAAATATAAGCACAAGCTCAACTCAAACTACACCTCAAGAACATGTGAGTGAAAGCTCACCTCAAACTACAGCTGAAGAAGACGTCAGCAAAAGCTCACCTCAAACTACACCTCAAGAACATATTAGTGCAAGCTTACCTCAAACTACATCTGAAGAAAATATAAGCACAAGCTCAACTCAAACTACACCTCAAGAACATATGAGTGAAAGCTCACCTAAAACTACAGCTGAAGAAGATGTCAGCAAAAGCTCACCTCAAACTACACCTCAAGAACATATAAGTTCAAGCTCACCTCAAACCACATCTGAGGAAAATATAAGCACAAGCTCAACTCAAACTACACCTCAAGAATATGTGAGTGAAAGCTCACCTCAAACTACAGCTGAAGAAGATGTCAGCAAAAGCTCACCTCAAACTACACCTCAAGAACATGTAAGTGAAAGCTCACCTCAAACTACAGCCGAAGAAGATGTCAGCAAAAGCTCACCTCAAACTACACTTCAAGAACATATAAGTGCAAGCTCACCTCCAACTACAACTGAAGAAGATTTAGGTGCAAGCTCTACTCCAACTACATCTGAGGAAAATATAAGCACAAGCTCAACTCAAACTACACCTCAAGAACATGTAAGTGAAAGCTCACCTCAAACTACACCCAAAGAAGATGTCAGCAAAAGCTCACCTCAAACTACACCTCAAGAACATATAAGTGCAAGCTCCCCTCAAACTAACTCTGAAGGAAATTTAGGTACAAGCTCACCTCCAACTACATCTGAGGAAAATATAAGCACAAGCTCAACTCAAACTACACCTCAAGTACATGTGAGTGAAAGCTCACCTCAAACTACACCTCAAGAACATATAAGTGCAAGCTTACCTCAAACTACATCTGAAGAAAATATAAGCACAAGCTCAACTCAAACTACACCTCAAGAACATATGAGTGAAAGCTCACCTAAAACTACAGCTGAAGAAGATGTCAGCAAAAGCTCACCTCAAACTACACCTCAAGAACATATAAGTGCAAGCTCACCTCCAACTACATCTGAGGAAAATATAAGCACAAGCTTACCAAAAACTACACCTCAAACTACATCTAAAGATTATGGTACAAGCTCACTTCCCCCTACAGCTGAGGAAAATATGACCACAAGCTTACCAAAAACTACACCCCAAGAACCTGTGAGTGAAAGCTCACCTCAAACTACATCCAAAGAAGATGTCAGCAATAGCTCACCTCAAACTACACCTCAAGAACATATAAGTGCAAGCTTACCTCAAACTACATCTGAAGAAACTTTAGGTACAAGCTCACCTCCAACTACATCTGAGGAAAATATAAGCACAAGCTCAACTCAAACTACACCTCAAGAACATATGAGTGAAAGCTCACCTCCAACTACATCTGAGGAAAATATAAGCACAAGCTCAACTCAAACTACACCTCAAGAATATGTAAGTGCAAGCTCACCTCCAACTACAACTGAAGAAGATTTAGGTGCAAGCTTACCTCCAACTACATCTGAGGAAAATATAAGCACAAGCTCAACTCAAACTACACCTCAAGAATATGTAAGTGCAAGCTCACCTCCAACTACAACTGAAGAAGATTTAGGTGCAAGCTCACCTCCAACTACATCTGAGGAAAATATAAGCACAAGCTCAACTAAAACTACACCTCAAGAATATGTAAGTGAAAGCTCACCTCAAACTACATCTGAAGAAGATGTCAGCAAAAGCTCACCTCAAACTACACCTCAAGAACATGTAAGTGCAAGCTCACCTCAAACCACATCTGAGGAAAATATAAGCACAAGCTCAACTCCAACTACACCTCAAGAATATGTGAGTGAAAGCTCACCTCAAACTACAGCCGAAGAAGATGTCAGCAAAAGCTCACCTCAAACTACACCTCAAGAACATATAAGTGCAAGCTTACCTCAAACTACATCTGAAGAAAATATAAGCACAAGCTCAACTCAAACTACACCTCAAGAAACTATGAGTGAAAGCTCACCTAAAACTACAGCTGAAGAAGATGTCAGCAAAAGCTCACCTCAAACTACACCTCAAGAACATATAAGTTCAAGCTCACCTCCAACTACATATGAGGAAAATATAAGCACAAGCTCAACTCAAACTACACCTCAAGAATATGTAAGTGCAAGCTCACCTCCAACTACAACAGAAGAAGATTTAGGTGCAAGCTCACCTCCAACTACATCTGAGGAAAATATAAGCACAAGTTCAACTCAAACTACACCTCAAGAATATGTAAGTGAAAGCTCACCTCAAACTACATCTGAAGAAGATGTCAGCAAAAGCTCACCTCAAACTACACCTCAAGAACATATAAGTGCAAGCTCACCTCAAACTTCATCTGAAGAAAATATAAGCACAAGCTCACCTCAAACTACACCTCAAGAACATATAAGTGCAAGCTCACCTCCAACTACATCTGAGGAAAATATAAGCACAAGCTCAACTCAAACTACACCTCAAGAACATATAAGTGCAAGCGTACCTCAAACTACATCTGAAGAAACTTTAGGTACAAGCCCACCTCCAACTACATCTGAGGAAAATATAAGCACAAGCTCAACTCAAACTACACCTCAAGAACATATGAGTGAAAGCTCACCTCCAACTACATCTGAGGAAAATATAAGCACAAGCTCAACTCAAACTACACCTCAAGAATATGTAAGTGCAAGCTCACCTCCAACTACAACTGAAGAAGATTTAGGTGCAAGCTCACCTCCAACTACATCTGAGGAAAATATAAGCACAAGCTCAACTCAAACTACACCTCAAGAATATGTAAGTGCAAGCTCACCTCCAACTACAACTGAAGAAGATTTAGGTGCAAGCTCACCTCCAACTACATCTGAGAAAAATATAAGCACAAGCTCAACTAAAACTACACCTCAAGAATATGTAAGTGAAAGCTCACCTCAAACTACATCTGAAGAAGATGTCAGCAAAAGCTCACCTCAAACTTCACCTCAAGAACATGTAAGTGAAAGCTCACCTCAAACTACACCCGAAGAAGATGTCAGCAATAGCTCACCTCAAACTACACATCAAGAACATATAAGTGCAAGCTCCCCTCAAACTACATCTGAAGGAAATTTAGGTACAAGCTCACCTCCAACTATATCTGATGAAAATATAAGCACAAGCTCAACTCAAACTACACCTCAAGAACATGTGAGTGAAAGCTCACCTCAAACTACAGCTGAAGAAGATGTCAGCAAAAGCTCACCTCAAACTACACCTCAAGAAAATATAAGTGCAAGCTCACCTCCAACTACATCTGAGGAAAATATAAGCACAAGCTCAACTCAAACTACACCTCAAGAACATATAAGTGCAAGCTTACCTCAAACTACATCTGAAGAAACTTTAGGTACAAGCTCACCTCCAACTACATCTGAGGAAAATATAAGCACAAGCTCAACTCAAACTACACCTCAAGAACATATGAGTGAAAGCTCACCTCCAACTACATCTGAGGAAAATATAAGCACAAGCTCAACTCAAACTACACCTCAAGAATATGTAAGTGCAAGCTCACCTCCAACTACAACTGAAGAAGATTTAGGTGCAAGCTCACCTCCAACTACATCTGAGGAAAATATAAGCACAAGCTCAACTCAAACTACACCTCAAGAATATGTAAGTGCAAGCTCACCTCCAACTACAACTGAAGAAGATTTAGGTGCAAGCTCACCTCCAACTACATCTGAGGAAAATATAAGCACAAGCTCAACTAAAACTACACCTCAAGAATATGTAAGTGAAAGCTCACCTCAAACTACATCTGAAGAAGATGTCAGCAAAAGCTCACCTCAAACTACACCTCAAGAACATGTGAGTGAAAGCTCACCTCAAACTACAGCTGAAGAAGATGTCAGCAAAAGCTCACCTCAAACTACACCTCAAGAACATATAAGTGCAAGCTTACCTCAAACTACATCTGAGGAAAATATAAGCACAAGCTCAACTCAAACTACACCTCAAGAATATGTGAGTGAAAGCTCACCTCAAACTACAGCTGAAGAAGATGTCAGCAAAAGCTCACCTCAAACTACACCTCAAGAACATGTAAGTGAAAGCTCACCTCAAACTACAGCCGAAGAAGATGTTAGCAAAAGCTCACCTCAAACTACACTTCAAGAACATATAAGTGCAAGCTCACCTCCAACTACAACTGAAGAAGATTTAGGTGCAAGCTCTACTCCAACTACATCTGAGGAAAATATAAGCACAAGCTCAACTCAAACTACACCTCAAGAACATGTAAGTGAAAGCTCACCTCAAACTACACCCGAAGAAGATGTCAGCAATAGCTCACCTCAAAGTACACCTCAAGAACATATAAGTGCAAGCTCCCCTCAAACTACATCTGAAGGAAATTTAGGTACAAGCTCACCTCCAACTACATCTGAGGAAAATATAAGCACAAGCTCAACTCAAACTACACCTCAAGTACATGTGAGTGAAAGCTCACCTCAAACTACAACTCAAGAACATATAAGTGCAAGCTTACCTCAAACTACATCTGAAGAAAATATAAGCACAAGCTCAACTCAAACTACACCTCAAGAACATATGAGTGAAAGCTCACCTAAAACTACAGCTGAAGAAGATGTCAGCAAAAGCTCACCTCAAACTACACCTCAAGAACATATAAGTGCAAGCTCACCTCCAACTACATCTGAGGAAAATATAAGCACAAGCTTACCAAAAACTACACCTCAAACTACATCTAAAGATTATGGTACAAGCTCACTTCCACCTACAGCTGAGGAAAATATGACCACAAGCTTACCAAAAACTACACCCCAAGAATCTGTGAGTGAAAGCTCACCTCAAACTACATCCGAAGAAGATGTCAGCAATAGCTCACCTCAAAGTACACCTCAAGAACATATAAGTGCAAGCTTACCTCAAACTACATCTGAAGAAACTTTAGGTACAAGCTCACCTCCAACTACATCTGAGGAAAATATAAGCACAAGCTCAACTCAAACTACACCTCAAGAACATATGAGTGAAAGCTCACCTCCAACTACATCTGAGGAAAATATAAGCACAAGCTCAACTCAAACTACACCTCAAGAATATGTAAGTGAAAGCTCACCTCAAACTACATCTGAAGAAGATGTCAGCAAAAGCTCACCTCAAACTACACCTCAAGAACATATAAGTGCAAGCTCACCTCAAACCACATCTGAGGAAAATATAAGCACAAGCTCAACTCAAACTACACCTCAAGAATATGTGAGTGAAAGCTCACCTCAAACTACAGCTGAAGAAGATGTCAGCAAAAGCTCACCTCAAACTACACCTCAAGAACATGTAAGTGAAAGCTCACCTCAAACTACAGCCGAAGAAGATGTCAGCAAAAGCTCACCTCAAACTACACTTCAAGAACATATAAGTGCAAGCTCACCTCCAACTACAACTGAAGAAGATTTAGGTGCAAGCTCTACTCCAACTACATCTGAGGAAAATATAAGCACAAGCTCAACTCAAACTACACCTCAAGAACATGTAAGTGAAAGCTCACCTCAAACTACACCCAAAGAAGATGTCAGCAAAAGCTCACCTCAAACTACACCTCAAGAACATATAAGTGCAAGCTCCCCTCAAACTACATCTGAAGGAAATTTAGGTACAAGCTCACCTCCAACTACATCTGAGAAAAATATAAGCACAAGCTCAACTCAAACTACACCTCAAGAACATGTGAGTGAAAGCTCACCTCAAACTACAGCTGAAGAAGATGTCAGCAAAAGCTCACCTCAAAGTACACCTCAAGAACATATAAGTGCAAGCTTACCTCAAACTACATCTGAAGAAAATATAAGCACAAGCTCAACTCAAACTACACCTCAAGAACATATGAGTGAAAGCTCACCTAAAACTACAGCTGAAGAAGATGTCAGCAAAAGCTCACCTCAAACTACACCTCAAGAACATATAAGTGCAAGCTCACCTCCAACTACATCTGAGGAAAATATAAGCACAAGCTCAACTCAAACTACACCTCAAGAATATGTAAGTGCAAGCTCACCTCCAACTACAACTGAAGAAGATTTAGGTGCAAGCTCACCTCCAACTACATCTGAGGAAAATATAAGCACAAGTTCAACTCAAACTACACCTCAAGAATATGTAAGTGAAAGCTCAGCTCAAACTACATCTGAAGAAGATGTCAGCAAAAGCTCACCTCAAACTACACCTCAAGAACATATAAGTGCAAGCTCACCTCAAACTACATCTGAAGAAAATATAAGCACAAGCTCAACTCAAACTACACCTCAAGAACATATAAGTGCAAGCTCACCTCAAACTACATCTGAGGAAAATATAAGCACAAGCTCAACTCAAACTACACCTCAAGAATATGTGAGTGAAAGCTCACCTCAAACTACAGCTGAAGAAGATGTCAGCAAAAGCTCACCTCAAACTACACCTCAAGAACATGTAAGTGAAAGCTCACCTCAAACTACAGCTGAAGAAGATGTCAGCAAAAGCACACCTCAAACTACACTTCAAGAACATATAAGTGCAAGCTCACCTCCAACTACAACTGAAGAAGATTTAGGTGCAAGCTCTACTCCAACTTCAAAAACTTTCAAGTCTACTATTGATCAGTCATCAGTACCAACAGGACAACAGGTTACTGTTCTATCTCCCAGACCAGAATCACCTAGCCCAACATATCTGATTACTGCAGAGTCATCCGGACCAACCAAACCAACATCCACATTTACAGAATCAATTGCTGATGGGTCATCAACAGTTAAAACTCTTCCAACAACAACTAGTATCATTCCAGCAACAACTTATATCATTCCGGCAACTACTAGTACTATTCCGACAACAACTAGTATCAATCCAGCAACAACTAGTACCAATCCAGCAACAACTAGTACCATTCCAGCAACTACTAGTACCATTCCAGCAACTACTAGTACCATTTTGACAATAACTAGTACCAATGCAGCAACAACTAGTACCATTTCGACAACAACTAGATCCATTCCGGCAACAACTAATATAATTCCGACAACAACTAGTACCATTCTGGGAACGACAACTAATATCATTCCGGCAACAAATAGTACAATTCCAGCAACAACTAGTATAATTTCGACAACAAATAGTACCATTCCAGCAACAGCTAGTATAAATTCGACAACAAATAGTACCATTTCAGCAACAGATAGTACCATTCCGACAACAACTAATATCATTCCGGCAACAAATAGTACCATTTCAGCAACAACTAGTATAATTTCAACAACAAATAGAACCATTCCAGCAACAACTAGTACCATTCCAGTAACAACTAGTACCATTCCGACAACAACTAGTACCATTCCAATAACAAATAATACCATTCCAGCAACAACTAGTATAATTTCAACAACAACTAGTACCAGTCTGGCAACAACTAGCACCATTCCGGCAACAAATAGTACCATTCCAGCAACAACTAGTATAATTTCGACAACTAATACTACCATTCCAGCAACAGATAGTACCATTCCGACAACAACTAATATCATTCCAGTAACAAATAGTACCATTCCAGCAACAACTAGTATAATTTCAACAACTAATACTACCATTCCAGCAACAACTAGTACCATTCCGACAACAAATATTACCATTCCAGCAACAACTAGTACCATTCCGACAACAAATATTACCATTCCAGCAACAACTAGTACCATTCCGACAACAAATATTACCATTCCAGCAACAACTAGTACCATTCCGACAACAAATATTACCATTCCAGCAACAACTAGTATAATTCCGGCAACAAATAGTACCATTCCAGCAACAACTAGTACCATTCCGACAACAACTAATATAATTCCGGCAACAAATAGTACCATTCCAGCAACAACTAGTATAATTTCAACAACAAATAGAACCATTCCAGCAACAACTAGTACCATTCCAGCAACAACTAGTACCATTCCGACAACAACTAATACCATTCCAACAACAACTAATACCATTCCAGCAACAAATAGTACCATTCCGACAACCACTAATATCATTCCGGCAACAAATAGTACCATTCCAGCAACAACTAGTAAAATTTCAACAACAACTAGTACCAGTCTGGCAACAACTAGTACCATTCCAGCAACAAATAGTACCATTCCGACAACAACTATTATCATTCCGGCAACAAATAGTACCATTCCAGCAACAACTAGTATAATTTCGACAACTAATACTATCATTCCAGCAACAACTAGTACCATTCCGACAACAAATATTACCATTCCAGCAACAACTAGTATAATTTCGACAGCAAATAGTTCCATTCCAGCAACAACTAGTACCATTCCAGCAACAAATAGTACCATTCCAGCAACAACTAGTATAATTTCGACAGCAAATAGTTCCATTCCAGCAACAACTAGTACCATTCCGGCAACAAATAGTACCATTCCAGCAACAACTAGTACCATTCCGACAACAACTAATACCATTCCGACAACAACTAATACCATTCCGACAACAACAACTAGCACCATTCCAGCAGCAAATAGTACCATTCCAGCAGCAACTAGTACCATTCCAGCAACAACTAGTATCATTCCCACAACAACTAGACAAATAGGTTAGTAGAACTATTATTCTGAGATCTGTTTTATTATTAGTCACCTCCTATATTGTTAGCTATGAATGATTTGATTTTATGTATGAATTTATGTCCCTGTTAGACTCAACTCCAGACTGTAATGGTGGAATTTTTGATGGCACAGCTTGCAACTGTGGGCCAAACCGTTATGGTCCTAGATGTGAATTCATTCAGGATTCATTCAGACCAGGTATGTTTGGGGGTTCATACACTATTATTCAAAGCAGTGTAACACTATAGCTCTGTCAAAGTACTAATATATCCACCTGAGATCGGCAAAACATGGCTTGTTGGTGGCTCTTATGGAGAGGGATGGGGAACACTTTAAAGAATAACAAAGAATGTTTAGGTATTCTAACATTGTCTAAAATCTCCTCAGTTTGCTCTAATATGGATGAAATCAAATTATCAACTTGAAAAAAAAAAGAGCAACTGAGGTTTTATACTAAAAGTGCACTGTAATACTAATAAATCAGACCCTATGGCTAGTTTAGAAGGGGAATACTGGTCTTAAAAAGGGACTTCCTAAATTCTAGCTTTAGCCGAATTCTTCTTTAGGTCTTTGGCAGAGTGACACAGGATTGGAGTAACTGAAATGTTGGTTTTGTAGACTTAACAGAATTAGTTCATTGTTCATAAAATAAGACATCAAGGTATACCATATGTACAATAACAAAAATCATCCGTGGAATAACCCTACCATACAACCACAAGGCAAACAACCAATCGGAGGGTATCACTAAGGGAAAAGCAAAAGAAGAAAGAATAGTGAAAAGAGGGAATGAAGGGAAGAGAAAAACAGAGAAAGGAATGAGTACCAGGCCCCCGCCCAACCAAATAACGGCCAGGTTAGCTCTTTAAATTGTAAGAAGATCATGGTCGAAATGTCTCGGTTGGAAGTGGGCAATCCAACCCTCCCAT
Source organism: Gastrophryne carolinensis (assembly GCA_027917425.1). Taxonomy (NCBI): domain Eukaryota; kingdom Metazoa; phylum Chordata; class Amphibia; order Anura; family Microhylidae; genus Gastrophryne; species Gastrophryne carolinensis. The sequence continues at coordinate 425,792,701 of CM051238.1, forward strand.
GTAGCTAAAAATTGAGCAAAAGTTCCCTGCATTGAGGCCGCCATCTTTTCGAAAAACATGACCTCATTAGGGTCACCTAAATTTTAAAGGAGTCACGGCACTTAACCCTGTTAGCTCTCAACCGGTCCTAGGATCTGTCTTTAAATCTGGTTAAAACCAGAGGTCTGGGTTGGCACGCATCTGCAGAAGTATGCTAAAGCTGCACCACCACCTCTGTTTAGGTGCAGTCTAGACTCTATACTATGAAAGCCCAGTTTGCGACATACAATGCAATAGATAAATTGAGGTTGCCCTGCCCAGCTACAGTGCACCTTCCAGGTTAGTTATAAATTAGTCTAAGCATCTGCCCCCCTCCTTTGTATTTTTTGAGTCTGGGTCACCTGGTGAACAGAACCCCAACAGTTAATAATAAATATCACCTTAAGCAATGCTTGAGGGTATGGGTAAGCTTTCTTGTCCACACCCTCAAGGGTTCCACCTCAGGCCAGGATGTAACTAAACTTAAGTGATTTTCTTTTGGTCCCCCAAAGGGGGTTTTTGGACTGAAGGGGCGGCAGGGCCAGCAACAAAGCTATCGGCGGCAGAGGGGGCCCCTTTTTTGCTTTTGCAAACCTGCAGCCAAAGCCACCACAGGGCAGGACGGAAAGTCCAGCAAAGCCGGCTGCTCACTGCACATAAGCCACTAATCACAGCCGCTTGCAGCTCAAAGCAGGTAACTGTTTTCTGCTGGACTATCTGGGTGCCTACACTTCCCGCCACCCAGAATGGCAAAGCAGGAGTTCCCGAGTAGCACGCACCCACACAAGGGGGGCACAAGAGACTCGATCTGATGTTCCAGTAAGTAGGCTGGTGCCAGGCAACCACCAATTACTTTGCTGGAATATTATTTATTTAAAAATACTGGGGCCTCCACCAGATTTTGTGCCTAGGGGCTTCCACCACTCCTAATCTGGCCCTGCCCTCATGTCTTACCTAGCTAAGTGGGCCAATCCATTAGGTCATCAAAATCTTTTTTTACTCTTAGCAAAAGTATAAAAGCAACATTCTGAGGCCTTCCCTTTCTCAGCTACATTAACAGAGACATACCTGACTATGTGAACCACTAGTCAGAGCTCCAGGGAAGTTTCCTAAATGTCAGGCTTCCTGTTTATTGATGTTGAAGGGGTAGCAGGCATGAGGGCCAAACCACAGTCTAGGTCTGCTTTAAGGGAGCCTATTTCATGATTCTTTTCCCTACACTTTACCTAATTGGAGTTTAAATGGTAAACTGCGATCTTTGCCTCTCTGTTGTATTCTGTTACCACTACCAACAATAGTACTATTAGTTTTAATATCAAATATTACTACTAAAATTTTTTTGGAAAAATTTTTAATATTACATTTGAATTTAATTTCTATTAAGAAATGTTTTAAATAAGCTTCAAACACTTGTGTTAAAATCACCCATTTTTGAAATTATGTAATGTGTCTGTTGCCCTTCAGTTCTTAAAGCCTCGGTGGATGTTGGTGTCACAGTGAAGAATGTTAACTTTTCAGAACAGCTTCAAAACTTTTCATCCAGGGAATTTAAACAATTTGAAGAAAGGTTTAAAGTCCAGGTATGTTTGGGATTAAGGTTATCCTTGATTTTACAGGTTTGTCCGCTCTCAACTTTACTCTAAATTAGTTTATGATATGCTAGGAAAACCCCTCCACTGATGACAATGAACATTACAACACTAAGCGGACTAATTTAGGCTTCTAGAGCATATTGTCTTGTTAGAATGTATCTCAAAAGAGTGGACAGTGTAGCCAGGCAGTGGGAAAAGCAAGCAGGATGCTCGGCTGCATAGCTTGAGGCATCACCAGTAGGAAGAGGGAGGTTGTGATGCTGCTGTATAGAGCCCTGGTAAGGCCACAGCCTGTGTATACTGTGTGCAGTTCTGGAGACCTTACCTGCAAAATCTTACCTACATATTCAAATAGAACGGGTACAAAGGCCAGCATCAAAAACGGTAGAAGGACTTAAGCCTAAAACTTAAAAGAGACTTAAAGAACTTAATTTGTACAGTCTGGAGGAAAGAAGGGAAAGAGGGGACATTATGGAGACCTTTATATATGTGAAAGGATTGAATAAGGCTCAGGAGAGAAGTGTTTTTAGGAAGAAACTTAATGATAGAACAAGGGGCCCAACCTGAAGCTAGTCGGAGCAATGTTAGAAAAAATTATTTTACAGAAAGAGTAGTAGATGCTTGGAACAAACTTCCATCAGAGGTAGTTGAAAAATCAACAGTCACTGAATGTAAACATGCCTGGGATAAGCCTCCATCTATCCTAAGATAAAGAGAACATACAGTATACACATAAGAAAAAGAGAACATACAGTATACACATAATATAAAGAGAACATACAGAATACACATAATATAAAGAGAACATACAGTATATACATAAGATACAGAGCACATACAGTATACACATAATATAAAGAGAACATACAGTATACACATAAGATAAAGAGAACATACAGTATATACATAAGATAGAGAACATACAGTATACACATAAGAAAAAGAGAACATACAGTATACACATAAGATACAGAGAACATACAGTATACACATAATATAAAGAGAACATACAGTATACACATAAGATACAGAGCACATACAGTATACACATAATATAAAGAGAACATACAGTATACACATAAGATACAGAGAACATACAGTATATACATAAGATACAGAGAACATACAGTATACACATAAGATAGAGAACATACAGTATACACATAAGATACAGAGAACATACAGTATACACATAAGATACAGAGAACATACAGTATAGGCATAAGATAGAGAACATACAGTATACACATAAGAAAAAGAGAACATACAGTATACACATAAGATACAGAGAACATACAGTATACACATAAGATAAAGAGAACATACAGGATACACATAAGATACAGAGAACATACAGTATACACATAAGATACAGAGAACATACAGTATACACATAAGATACAGAGAACATACAGTATACACATAAGATAAAGAGAACATACAGTATATACATAAGAAAAAGAGAACATACAGTATACACATAAGATAAAGAGAACATACAGTATACACATAATATAAAGAGAACATACAGTATATACATAAGATACAGAGAACATACAGTATACACATAAGATAAAGAGAACATACAGTATACACATAAGATACAGAGAACATACAGTATACACATAAGATAAAGAGAACATACAGTATACACATAAGATAAAAAGAACATACAGTATATACATAAGATAAAGAGAACATACAGTATACACATAATATAAAGAGAACATACAGTTTACATGTCAGGGCAGACTAGATAGAGCGTATGGTCTCCTTCTGCCGTCACCCTTCTATGTTTCTATGTAAATCATGTTTTTTAAAGCTAGCCATGTACTGTATTAGGAATTTAACTTTGGTTTGTTTGAAATACACTAAGCCATGGTTAGTTCTAACTTTGGTTGTCCTCTTTTCTTTCTGTAGATGCAAACTGTGTATGTTCGTATCCCAAACTACATAGGAGTTGAAATAATTAAAATCACGTAAGTATAACGGACATTTTATGCATTTTCAGTTTCAAAATATGGCCTACCTTTATTGGTCAAGACATCCAAATAGCTGTGTGCATTATTTGGCCTAGAACTAACTCAAAAATTAACGCTTTTCATCTTAAATGGCCACCAGTGACCAATCACAGGGCTAGCGGGTATGTAAAACCCACTCAGTAACCCAATGGGATGATGGAACTCATGTAAGGCAGCAAACAAACAGGGATGAAAGAACATGGGTATTTGGAAGCCGTCTGCTGCTGTATTTTTGACTGTTGGTCCACCTTTACTTAAACTGGACCAACACCCGTTTTTTCTTTAACAGGTGTTGGTCCTGCAGTCAGCGCAGCAAGCTCAGGGGGGGCATCCAGGGGCAGTCCCCCCAGAACGCCCATAATCCTCACCTTCACTACGAGAGAAAGGTGTCCTGCGATTGACAACCGGCAAGCATGTAGACCATGCATTCTTGGCTCCGGCCGGCCGGCCATCGGAATGACCTGCCCCTGTGACTGCCCACCGGCCAATCGCAGGACTCAGGATTACGGGCGTTGTGGGGGGTTATGTGCTGGGGGGACTACAGCATTCTTGATGCCCCCCTGCCTTGTTTTGATTACCTGACTGTGGGGCCAACACCCGCTAAAGAAAAAACAGGCGTTGGTTTGGTTTAAATTCACAATTGATGTATAGTGATTACAGTGATACTATGTACCCAAATCCAGGGAGACTGTTGGGAGTTTGTCTGAAACGAATTTAGCTTGCTCAAACAAAAAAGAAAACTCACCTCCTCCCTTGCAATCCCCTGGTGCAGATGACATTGGGCGCTCTTAGTAGCGCCAAAAGCCGGCTCACACCAGTGACAGCTCCCTTCCTGCTGTGATGCACAGGCTGTGCAGAGGTACGCACCCACTCCCACATAACGGGAGGGGAGCGGGGAAAGCCGGCACTACTAAGACTTACAGATTTGACGTTCTAAAAAGGGGGCTTAAAGTGGACCAAAACCCAGCTTGATCGGCCCGGGGATCTATAAGATTCCAGGGCCTGATCGATTCCCTCCCCCCGGGCATCCAAAATCAGGATGCCCTGCTGTGTGAAACTCCCCAGGTCGCCCCTTTCACTTACCTTTCTTCCCGGTACAATGGTCGCATTCCCGCTATCCCTCTAGCAGGACGCATGCCCGCGCCAGCCATTTGTGAATGGCCGGCGTGCCATTAGAGGGAAGCGGGGGATGCAGCCGCCAGCGGGCTCGGAGCTGCTGGATTTAGACGGTGTCTTAGATGGAGAAGATGGACGAGCAGCCTCACATGCGCCGTACGACCAGGAACAGGTAAGTTTCTTTGAGCTATCTGGGGTGTTTCACACAGCGGGGCAACCCCGATCAGGGTGGACCAAAACCCAGGATAGTCAAAAATCACGGGTTTTGGTCCACTTTAAATACAAGAAGCATCCACCATTAAAGGTACCCAACGTTTTATCCTAGCGATACTCCTACTAAGCTTTAACCTGGTCCTAACTATTTTTTTCTCTTGCACAACTTGATGTAACTGTCCCATTTATTTTCAGGAAAGGAAGTGTTGTAGTTGACCATGTGGTTTTACTGGAAGTTACTGCTGAAGACTATGAGCAAGTGATTGCTGAAATGACTAGCGCAATAAAGGACACAAATTGTACCAGTGATGTCGCAAATGGTGAGAACCACAAATTCATTTCCAATGCGTGTGTGCAGATACTGGGATATACCTGTAACAACTATACATATAAAAGCAACCAGTTCTACTCTTCAAAATACAAAAGTATTGATGTGTAGATTTGGGTTAAAGTTAAATTCAGCCAACATTTTTGCAGCTTGCTATTGTTAAATATTCAGGAAGCTACGGTATATTTTTAATAAAAAAAAGAAATTTATGCCATTATTTCATTGTTAGATAATGGCAAATGTCCCCTTTGGACCCCACATTAGAGTGTAAACCTTCTAGACTGCAGAGGTGGCTACATTGCTCACTCTGCTAGCCATTGTAATTAGATACACACTTTCTGAATATCCCTACCTTATCTAAACTTACCTATTCCACCGGTCTTTACAAGTGTGCCAGTCATACTCTTAACAATCACTGAAGTGCATTTGTTTTCTGTTACTCCAAAATAGGTAACTTTTGGGGGGTCCAAAGATTTGCCATCCCATATTGGAACACCTGGTGGGCCGGGGACAAAACAGCACTTTTTTAAAGTGAACCAACCAATTACAGCAACACCGGTCATAAATATAACTAATGAAAGTAAAATGGCAAGTTGCTCTGGGAATTAAATAGGTAGTATAGGAGGCCCCAATGTGGGCCCACTCATCAGTCTCATCTAAGTATTAAGCACCAAACATGTCTAGCTATGTGGAAAGACAGAGGTTGGGTTGCATATATCTGCAGATACATGTGGAAGCCACACCGCCCCGACAAGGCACTCTGTGTTTAGTGTATGAGACCCATAATAGGGACATGTACTGCAGCTAGTGAAATACAGAGCTACTTCCCGGGAGCTGCCAACTCCCATTCGGTGCACTACATGGGGAAGGGTCACAGACGGGTAGACCTCATTCATAAATATAACTATGAAATATCTAAGACACATGGCTGCCAAGTCCAGCAGTCACTGCAGAGTTCCAACATGTTTCTGTAAAATCAAGATAAAAGTTCTTCATTAGAAGCTTTATGAACTATGGCTGAGTAACTTTAGACAAGTCAAAGATCGTTTTGCTCAAAGCAAGTGCCAGAAGAGTGGAGACTGGGGTGGCATTAAACTGGACTAACAGCCTTGCACAGTTGGAAAAGAAAACTCCCCAAAACCCTCCCTTGCCCCTGCATGATACTGAATCATTGTCAGCACTTACATTTGCTCTTTCATCCACTCAAAGCTAAAACACCACCTCACCGATTTTCTAGTGGTAGCGGCCATTTTGAAGCTTCCTTTTCCGTCACGCCAGCCATGCTGCTGCCTGAATACAACTGACATTACTGACAATGCACAGTAACAGGAAACTCAGCAGCACTTCTTGCTTTCAGGCAACCTGAAGCTCAAAGATATGCCATTATGTTTGTAATATTGAGCACAGCAGGAGTTGTAAATGTAAATTAAAATTTAAACCGGACCAACAGCCTGGCACATTTGGAAAAGATAGGTAACGGCCATTTTAGAGCTTCCTTTCCCACCATCTCAGCTATGCTGCTGCCTGGATTCAACTGACATAACTGACAATATACAGTAACAGGAAGCCGTGCAGCACTTCCTCTTTGCAGGTGGCCTGCAAATGTATGAGCTGCCATCTTGGTTTTACAATTTAGCACAGAAAGAGTTAGAAAAGGGTAAATTATTTTTATGTGCTGCAATCTAAATTGCCCTGGGGAGGGATCCATATGAGCAATGTTTGTTGTGTTGGTCTGGTTTAAGTCATTTTTGACTGTTGGTCCGATTTAAGTGCAGCAATCTGAATTGCCGTGGGATGCATATGAGCACTGTTTGTTGAAAGGATGTTGGGTATGTTTATTTCTTTTGTGTCACCTTTCATGTTTATCTTTATGTAATATACATATATAATATATTTTAAGGTAATGGTGTATTTCTTACTTTCAGAGATGCTTTGTTTTGTGGCAAATACAACAAAAGTGACGACGCCTGAATTAGATGTCAAAGGTAAGGGACTGGCTGTATGATTAATTTAAGTGCTACTGATAACTGATTTTTGAGCTAGGTAAATTTGGCCTAGAACTAACTCCAAAATTATCACCGCAAATGGCCATCAGTGACCAATCACAGGGCTAGTGGGTATGTAAAGCCAACTCTGCAACTCACCCTTAACCAACTGCCCTTAAGAAGATTTCAGGGTGGAGAGTAGACATCAGTAAACACCAGCACTGCCACTCTGGTTCTGCAGTTCCTAAGACTTTTAGAGCCTACATCGCTACTTCTTCCTTGCAACCTCTGCTGCAGTTGTTCATGCAAAGTACGTTGTATTATGAGGACCACCCAGATGAAGTTGTCACAGCCTTGAGAAGACCATAACGCCATAAACTCGGTATGTTCCCAAGACTATTCCAGGCTAAATCACTCCCTCTTCTCAGTAACTTACACTGCGGTTGCCCAAAACTTTCTTACAGGGTGGTATTGGGAAGACCACTACAAACCTTGTTGAGGATGGCACAGCCATAAGTTGACAGCACCACCTCACTTCCACCATTCCTTTTATAGACTACATTATAAGACTACATTACTACTTCTTCATGCAATCCCTGCTGTAGATGTCTTCGAAATCCCTAAATAGTAAAATTACGAAGACCACCCAAATGAACAAAACACAGAGTAGATAACAACACCACCTCAGGGCTGAGGTTCCTAAATCAATTCCAGGCTATATTATTACTTCTTCCTATCAACTCAGTCTGCAGTTGCCCATGACACTCCCACAGAGTTCCACTGAAGGTAACACAGCCCTAAGTAGATGCCAAAACCACCACATCAGTGCTGTTGTTTCTAAGACCTTTTTTTTTACCTACATCACTTTTTCTAAGAAAACCCTGTTGAAATAAAATAGATATAGAAATAGAGTAGTTGTCGGATGGCAAAAAGAGGATAAAAAGCCCTGTCCGGGGCAAAACCAAAAACTCTTCTGACCTTTTATTCCCAACAGCTGCTTACCCAGGTGCCAGACTTAGAGGATGCAGTGCAGTGGAGAAGGGTATACTAATATAAACCTCAAAGTTCTCAAGTTAACAAACATTTTAGGCTACAGTTGGGTTTTAGATCTCAATGGACCATATCATTTTTTGGAATAGATCCTATGCTTTCTAATCACTTCGTAGCCACCCTGCTCAAGTCTCAGTTCTAACCATCCCAACAGAAAAAGCGCCACAGTTTGTAAATGTTACAATTCTATCAATATTTTTTTCTTCTTTCAGATGCCTGTATAAATCAAGCTTCCATTCCAGTCGAGGTTCAGCAATACTTTGCACCAGAAAACATATCTGGAACTTTAATGTGTATATCAGAATGCAGCTCCCATAGCAATAAAAAGATAGGCTGCAACCAGGGACAGTGTTTGGTGACTCTGAAAGGCCCTCAGTGCTAGTAAGTGTGGATCCATATTTCCATTAACTTTACTTTAAGTTTACTGCCTAAATTACTTTACATTTATATAGATCTTTGTTTAGTTAGTCTGATTTCACTTTGACTGGATGCATTCCCAGTATTTCATGAATTCAAAACATAGATTACTTCCCTCAGAAACTATAATCTGCTCATCTTAAAGCGGACCTTCACTCTAAATAAGAGTCTATCTTATATGTTTCCCACACCCTGTACATACAGATTGCTCACATTAAAAATCATCCTACCTGCATCTACTGCATGTTATGAGCCTTTAAACATCTAAGATGGCGGCTTATGGAAGCTGCCATTTTTGCAGGCAGCCTGCAAACAGGAAGTGCCTGCAAACAGGAAGTGACTGTGCTGCTCTGCATTCTGGGACTGCTGACCTTTCCCTGACCCCAGCTCTGCTCTGTCTGAGCAAAGCACAGCTATAAACCGCTCCCTGTACCTTATCCCAATCTCCTCTCCTCAGTAAGTGTGATGCTAATGAATCAAGATGGCGGCGCCCGTATCCTAAATTCCCGAACAGAGTTGCAGCCCAGTGGGGGAAAGTATAATAAATTAGTGACTAAACATGTAAAATATATTAATTTTAGATGCTGAGGAATTGTTTTTTAAGAGTTTGGGCTTTTCATTAAATCATGGTGAAGGTCCGGTTTAACTGAGGCCTAGACTGGGCTACTTGGGGAATGAAGCAGCTCTTCAAAGATTGTGCATCTTATAAGTAGTAATGTGCTTCGGCTTTGAGTCTTTGTTACATTAAACAAAAAAATTGCCTATTAGCTTTGGCTCTTTCAGTCCCCAATAGAGGCAAATAATTAGGTCAAACTGTTTGGGGCCTTATTTGTATATATACATATATATAAACGGGCAAGCTGATTCATTACTAGTGCCAGGTAACAGCAGATGAGCGCCTGTACAGCGGCTCTAAGTGCGACCGCTAGTGGTCGCTCTGATCGGCCGTGAGTCGCTATTACAGAGCGACTCAGTCGCTGGCCAGCATTGATGAATTTGATGTGTGAGTCGCTGTAACACCAGTACAGCGCTATATGGGAGCTAACGGTAGCGACTGGTCAGTGTGAGCGACTCAAACCATATTCATCAAAAAAACAGCCTCACACAGCGCCAGCGCTCAAAATTGGGTCGCTGTAGCCCAGAGCGCCAGACGCTGTGTGATTAAAGTCTGTTTATAAACACATATCAACTAGTAACAAAGCGAAAACATACGGAATGACATTGTTATTACATTATGACAATAACACTTTAATGCCAGACCTGTAATGACAATTCTGCATAAAAATATAAAAAATCAAAAGTTTTAAATAATGACTTTTCTAGGCCAGGAGAGGTCACAAAATGATTTGTTAAAATTAAAAAAAAATAAATAAAAGAAAAGAAAACCCAATTTAAACAGAAGAAAAGGAACGTCCATTGAAATGTATGGGAAAACAACAGGTAGTGACAGGTAATACCAGGCACTCTGGAGCCGTCTGTGATGATGAATCAGTCGTTTCGTGATGCTGTAAGAGTCGCTCACCAGAATCGCTTTGATAAATGGGGTATTGCGTACAGCGCCCGGCATTCACCGTTCGCTACCTGTCGCTACCTGCTGCTTACAAGGCACTACCTGTCGCTATCCCTTGATGAATAAAGACCTTAGAATTGTTCCCCCCGTCCCGGGCTACTAGCATCAGGCATAAGGGCTGTTAAATCAAGGCTCAGAGCATGAGCAGCTGACCCCCTGTAGTTATACCAGCCCATACGGCATTTGGAACAGGCCCAGAACCCTAATAGGAGTGGTCTGGCCTCCCCAGGGGGAACACAGGGCCATTGTGATGGACACAGCATTCTTCGATATCTCCAGTGCCCAGGATGTACTGTAGGTAGTTGGGCAGGTAGGTGACTTGTTGACCTGGTAAAGAGGTACTTAGGGTCCCTTATAATTTCACAAGTTGACCCAGTGACACTATAACAGTTCAAATGCATGCCTGGAAGAGCACATGACCTGAGATGAAAAGCATAGGGGCTGGTACACCAGCAGGGACGGAGGTCACTTGCTAAGCCTCAGAGCCTAGTGTATTGTTCTAGCAGTACCGGGGAGGGGGTGAAAACATAAATATGAAACTATGCAAAACTGTTTGGGTACCCTCCAACCCCTTAGGCTTTAAATTCAGCATCACCTGTAAAAAATCCTGAATAATTCCAAACCTTCGGCTAAATGCCTTGTGAGCCAGAGAGGTCCCTTTTCAGCTCACCAATGATGCAAAGAAAAATTAGGATTAGGCCTCCTTAGACCTCACCAGTGATAAAATGTACTTGCTTGATACAATATGGCGACCTTGAATACAACTAGTTCCAGTTATCCCAGAAAGTCAGATGATGACTTATTTTCCTAGGGTTCGTTCTTGCTTCTTCATGTTACCAAGAAATAAAAAGAAAAAATGAGCCTTAGGTCCTGGTAGACTTTACTTTTTAATATTTACCCTTTTAAATTAACCCCGCAACTGTTGCTTTTCCTGATGGTTTGTTTTCTAGCAGTGGCATTGCTGTTCTTATGCTTGGAAAAGAGAATAAACCAGTAGAAGCAAGAAATTCCCCCATTTTATCAGTTCATTTATACTGTATTTGGTCAGTAGAAGTAGTAGTAAACCTCAAAAGTCCTCACTCTTCTAACTTTTTTTGCCTGAAATTTGTATTGCCTCTCTTATTATTTTGATAATCTTTTACACTTTTGCTTATTTCTAATTTGTGAAACTTTGTAATTTGCAGCTGTGAAACATCAAGTCAGTTCTGGTACACCGGGGATCGGTGCCAAACAGCCATCAGTAAACCCGGAGTCTACGCCGGAGTGTCAGTTGGCTTGGCTGTGTTGCTCGTTGCAATTGTGGTTCTGTCTGTGGTCTCGTACAAACGGAGAAATAAGTCAGACAAAGACAAGTAAGCTTTATTCTATAGACTGTAAATGCTATTGCAAATACTGTTAAAATTATACATTGAGGCTGTCTGCGGCAAATACAAATTCTTGCTCACCAAAATCATATTATCTCAGGTTAGTGGAAGCATTTTGACTTTGATGCACTACATTTTTTACACAAGCTTGAAGGAGCACAATGACGGAAAAGATCCCAATGATAAAAATCCATATAAATTACAGGATGGTGGTAGGAGAGGTCACTTATACACCACCGCTTATACACCAAGAAATATCCAGCCAGGCTTATTTTTCTATCTTGTAATAGAAGGAAAAGTACATCCGGGGTGACGGGCTCTGTCACCCCTGATAGACTAAACCTGTTACCCCTGGATTTTATTCCTACCAGGAGGGAATAATCACAAGCTTGACAGGAGTTGTATTCAGTTCCTATGTATAATTGAACCCTCCTCTCATTAGCCGGCGTGTTTGTATGTATTTTTAATATTACAAAATTTTGCAATATTGCTCCTTTAAAGAAAGTAAAGAATATAAAAATAGAGGACATTATGGAAGTTAATGGGTGCATTAAAAAAGCAGTAAAGGCAAATGTTAAATGATGACCGCCCCCCCCCCGACACAAATCAAAGAGGCAGTAGGCTGCCTCATGACAGCAAGGTCATGCACAAAGACATGTGCATATTTAGCCATTGTATGCACACACATTGCGTAAGAACCCGCTCAGCTCAATACTTCACAGTAGGATGAAGCTTTGGAGTTGAGAGATATGTGTAATTTTTTCTTACCTTTACTGGAGCTTTATATTATGGGCCCGATTTATCAAGCACTTCTGTGAGATAATGCCACATTGGTGCAAATTATAGTAGTGCAAAATATAATTTATATATTTTTTTTAACTGGCGCATGGTGCTGTACTGCAAGAAACACATTTACTAAAACATTAGCGATACAGTAACATGCTAAAAAAAATATATATTATGTTTTGCACTACTCTAATGTGCACTAAATATGGCATTGTCTGGCAGAAGTGCTTAAAGGAGCACTATCACGAAATTGTGTAATATTAAAAACCCAGATAAACACATTGGCTAATAAGAGGAGGGGTCACTTATGAACCCAAACTGAATAAAACTCCTGCCAAGCTTGTGGTTTTCCTCTCCTGGTGGGAATAACATCCAGGGGTGAGAGGTTTAGTGTATTAGGGGTGACAGAAGCTGTCACCTGATTTCCTCTTCCTCCCATTAATAAAAATAAAACAAACATTGCTGGGTATTTCTTGATGCTGGGTGTATAAGTGACCTCTCCCGCCATCCTGCATATTTATATGGATTTTTATTATAAGCCCATTTTTTTGCTATAGTGCTCCTTTAATAAGTAAAGAAGCACTATAATTATTTCATGGTAAATTAAATTTAAATCTGTAATTAAGAGACCTTAAGAAGAACATCTGATCTTTTCTGATGATCCTCTCTGAACATCCCTTCCCCCTCCCTCACTGCCTTTTGGATGTCAGCGTCAAATGTTAAACTGGAGGGGCAGGTGGGCCGAGCAAGCCAGGTTTGGGGAGCTTTTATTAACTCCCCAATACCTGCATTGTTCCTCTTTAAGATAACAGCTAGTTATAAGAATTAATAAAAATTAAGAATTAATAAGCTGGTCCGACTCTTTCAAGAATAAATCAGTACAATTTATCTAAATATACTAGGGTATGAGGCCTCTCAAATGACTTCGAATTAATCGGTTTAAAACAATCCTCAATTATTAGGGTCTAACTTTTCATTTGGGAGGTCAAAAAGATACAGTCAGTGTAACACTTGGGACTTAAAAAGCTAATTAAATTAATTTCCATGCACTAGAGAACATTGCAAATATATATAATTAAAACAAGTAGTAAAACAGGAGTATAAAGTGCTCTAAAGAGTGCCAGACCTGAGTCAAAAGGCCTAGGGGCTGGGGTTCCGCAGTACCAACATACCGAATTTTTAGCTGGAATGTAAATCAGAAAAAACAAGGTAAAAGAAAAAACAAGCGAAAGAGAAAAACAAAATGGGGGGGGGGGCAGGCTTTTTTAAAAAATATTATCTATATAAATTGCCCCTTAATGGTTGTTTGCTTGGAGTTTAAAAGAACCCAGATAGATTTGGTCAGTCTGCAAACCAAATAGGGAGTTGTTTGGCTTATCACTAATTTTAAAGGTACCCTAGGCAAGGCACTGGTTTTCAACCTAAGGTACACACAGCCCAGGGGTTACAGTGTTCAGGGGGCACCAACACGGGTTTATTATAGGTGGAGTATTTTATTTTAACAGTAAAACATTTTTTTCTTGCTTTTAAAAGTGCTAAAAGGCCCCTGACCTACTTCCTTAGGTATCATTTATACTTGATCTCCTACTTTGAGGTACTTGGTTGTAACTGCTTGTTGCTAGGGGGTACTTGGCAAAAAAAGTTTGAGGAACACTGCCCTAGGGTATCATGCTGTCATCCCTAGAGTTTCAGTACATATCAGAGTTAGAACAATTAATAAGTGCCACACAGCCCTCCCATGATCAATAAATGAAGTAAGGGTGTGCAAACGTATCAGGCTTAGCATTATAAAGTTGCATACCAAGACGGGAGGTGAAAATAAACTATATTTACAACAGACACAAAATCAAATATTGTCTTTAGAAATATCGTTGCTTTTGATGTTATCCATGGAAACCCGGGGGCGTAACTATAGGGGGTGCAGGGGTTGTGACTACACTGGGACCTAGAAGGTCAGGGGTTTCATGATTGTTGCTCCTTTACCTTATTTATCATGTCACATTTAGTTATGCCACTGGTAGAAACTATTGTGTAGAGCAGGGGTCATATCCTTTTTTCATCAAGTACCACTTTTTATTTTCCAATTGTATCACCTGGGTCTCATACAGGTAAGTTGTGTGCTAGTATCACTGGTTGGGAATTCCTGGTGCAGAGTAATAAAAGGCTTTGAAGAACGCAGGCCAATTCAGGTTCTTTTCATGCTCCTCATAGATTGTTGTGCTCCATACAAACACTAGCTGGCAGTACAGCCTGAACATTCTAGTCTGCAAATTCAGTCCAATGTTCACAGGGTGTTTCCTTACACTAATCTTTATTCTCCACTTCTTATTACTCTATTCATTGCTTCATCTTGGTCTTCTGCCTGTCTTTTATGGCTTAATGTCATTACTGACGTCATGTCAGTAAACCGCCGTAAGTTTTTCCAGAGAAATTGGCAAAGCTTTGACATGATAGTGTTTTTAATACAGGTGTTATAAAAAAAAAAAAAGTCAAGGGTCATAAGAGTTTATTATAATATTATTCAGCATTTTCATTGACTCTCTTTGCTTAGGCTCTTAGACATTGAGAAGAGATGGTATGAAGATGGATGGGAGCAAGATAATCTGGAGCCAGGCCAGATGAACAGCTCCTCCAGCATCAGTGAAGGTGAGTCATCTACGGAACTCTGATAGCAGTGCAATGATGGAAAATATTAAAGCTATTGCATTGCAGCACAAATATGAAATGATCTCAGATTGTGTATGTCAAAGATAAACAGGAACGGGTCTTTATCACGGTGTAGATGTAGACAAGGTAGAGCATCTTGATGATTGATTACGGATACCAGGTCTAGCAGGTCCTTAGATCGGGGAATTCCATCGGCAACAAGGATCCTGATTAGCTTTTACTTTTCTTGAACTGACCATCTCTGTCTTTGTTAAGCTAAGTTGCACTTCTGCAATCCGGGCCTGCAGATGTGTGTGGTCCTGCCCTGGACAAAGGCCGTTATGCCCCAGAAATATGCTTACTTGTGATTTACCCCTAAAAGTAATTCAGTGGACAAGTGAAAAAAACATAAAGGGAACTTAGCTTTTGTCCGACGCAGCAGATCAGTGCCAATCCGGTGATCAGTTACTCACTGAGAAAAAAATGTGAATAATACCACGCTCAAATTTTTTGTTAAACAATTGAATTTCAATACATTCTGTAAAACTTATAAAACGTAGAAAAAAAGCTCCATGTGCAAACCTATATCTCACCAATAAGTTCAAACACAAATATATACATATAAGCACAGAGCTAAGGAGGTTTAAAGTCCTCTTTAAAGCAGACCTTCACTCTGAATAAGAGTCTATCTTATATGTTTCCCACACCCTGTACATACAGATTGCTCACATTAAAAATCATCCTACCTGCATCTACTGCATGTTATGAGCCTTTAAACATCCAAGATGGCGGCTTATGGAAGCCGCCATCTTATCAGGCAGCCTGCAAACAGGAAGTGCCTCCTGACTGTGCTGCTCTGCATTCTGGGACTGCTGACCTTTACCTGACCCCAGCTCTGCTCTGTCTGAGCAAAGCACAGCTATAACCCGCCCCCCTGTACCTTATCCCACTCTCCTCTCCTCAGTAAGTGTGATGCTTCTGAGTCAAGATGGCGGCGCCCGTATCCTAAAGTCCTGAACAGAGTTACAGCCCAGTGGGGGAAAGAATAATAAGTAAGTGACTAAAAACTTAAAATATATTCATTTTAGATGATGGGGAATCATTTTTTAAGGGTTTGAGCTTTTCAACAAATCATGGTGAAGGTCCGGTTTAAGGTCCAATCAAAATTAAATCTATAAATGGCGGAGGACAGATTAAAGTCCTCTTTAAGGTAATTAATCCTTGAATGAATCATGAAGGTGTAAATTCATTCAACCCACCACCAATCAAATGCTCTTACCAGATGAAGTCTAATTGTAGGCATAAGCAAGGGGTTTCATAATTATTCCCCAACAAAGATCAGATGGCGTTCGTGGCTCCAATATAATAGAATAAACTCAGCCATCCATATGCTCCCAACGAGTGTATCATGCAAAGGAAAGAATAATTCCATAGTGCAACATTGCTTAAAATCAATAGTAGTTTTAATAACGCGCCAATAAAACACTCACATAAAACCAATCATAGATCGCAATTCCATATGGCCAAAAGGCCAACCCACGCTGCTCAATTTCCCCTTAATTTTCAGAGGGGGAGGTTGATGTGTCCCGCTGGCTCCCAACGCGTTTCGTCGCCTCCCGCGACTAGGTGGCTACTCATCTGATTGCTGGAACTGAGCCCCCACCAGAGCAGCCACATCCCACGCAGCCCGAAGCTGCAAACTTAATTAACTGGTGCTTCTACGCCAATCCATGCTGCTGTCATCAGTCACAGGGATGTTGCAACGCACCCTCCATTAACTACAATAGAGGGGGGTGTCAGACTTCGGCCCACTACCTCCATTGCAATGATTAGAGAGCATGGAGAAGCACTCTGTGATTGATGGTGAGTGGCGATCCCGACTCATCAAAGCCATCTACATGGCTAGGACCCAGGTGGTTCAGGATGCAGCGGCCAAAGTGGGGGGAAGGATCCATAGATCAGGAGAGTTGTTGATTGCCTGACTGCACCAGACCAAAGGTAAGCAACCTTTTGTGTTTTAATCTGCCCGCTGAATCACTTTAATAGACAAAGTGAAACACTCTGAAACAGAAATAGCACATAGTGTGGGTGTTCTGCTGAATCACAAGTCTACTGTGCACTCAAGAGATTCCATAGATTTAATAGACTTTGTTGAATCAAGCCCTTTGGATTTACATTTTTTTTTAATCATAAGATTTTTATATATATATATATATATATATATATATATATATATATATATATTTATTGTCCATATGCTTTTAACCGAAATCTCTTCTTCCATTTCAGGTTCTTCGCAATCAAATTTTGCACCAGACCTAAATAAAGTTAATACAGATGTAAATGTAAGCCTTATTTACATATATTTAAAAATAGTTTTGGACTTTGCATCTGTAGTAATAAATTAATTCCATTTTTTTGGAAGACTCATAGCTAGTCACCTGGCTTTCTCAGTTCAGAACTCAGCTTTCTGATCCAGGATTAAGTCAACTTAAGGTCAAAATAGATTCAAGAGCCATTCAATCCTTAAACCAGGGCATAGAGCTTTTGGAATCCCCCTTCATTATACAATAGCTAGAAAGCCAAAAGACAGGCTTTTCTGCTCACCCTTCCACAATCGTTTGCTGTGGTTGCCACATTTTATGCATTCCCTGCTTTGCAGCTGGGAAGTTGGCTTCGCAGATCGGCTGTTGAAAGTCATGGATAAGCCGAGTAATCCAACCTGTTTTGGGGATTTCAAGTATCATTAGGCAGAGGGGCGTCCCAAATTGAAAAGGTGGTTAAAGGAACCTAAAATCTTATAAATATAAATGTAAATATTATTCACTGGCGTGTCCACTTGAGATCCACCTTGCAGAGATAATGTCATTCTTCTACTGCCATCAGTTTCTCCTACTTCTTCCCCAAGCTGATGCAACTGTTGAAGTCTTTCCTTCATCCTGCTTACTGGCTACAGATGTGTCCTTCTTTATATTTTCTCATGGATAATTATATTGTGAGATATGTCACAAGATGATGGTGCCACTGTGTTCGAAGATGGTTATCTTGTCTATTCTGTCCAGTCTATGGAAGGCCATCTGGTGGGTGATGTAGGGTAAGAGTGAATCCACCTGTATGACACAGGAAGTAGATTAGTTAGTAGACCGTCTGTAATTGTTTTTTTTTGCTATGTCACTATGCAAATGAACCAGTTTTTTGGGCAGATGTAGAGGCATAGTGCAAAAAGCTTTACAAATGTGGTAAACAACATGTCGTGCTAAGAGAACATTTCCAATGATACTGATCCTTTTCTGATTACTATGAAAAAAATGAGATAGATAAGATGGGTGAAAGGTAATTTCTGAGCACAATAAAAAGATAACTTTATAAATAAGATAAAGTATGAACAAGCATCTTATGTATAGAATGCTGTGTCTGGATAGAAGGATTATTTTGAAATTATCGCTAAAAAAAATATTAATTAACTTACCAGTGGGTCTTTACCTAACTCCAGTGGTGGCTCCAGTGTCCTCCTCTTCATCCAGGAAGCCGAGTCCTCTTCTGTCTTGACCTCGCGTAGTCTGTCCTCTGGCGTCCAGCACAGCCCTCAAACATCTTCACCTGGTATCTGGCAGCTGATTATCTGCTGGTCCGCTGCCAATTTACACACAAGGGAGGTCTTCCCTCTTTAGCTTGGGGTGGCCGCTCAAGCATTATGGCACACCCGCATCCCTGTGATTGGCCAGGTAGGGATGCCAGCTTGAGGTCATGGTTGGCACGCATGTGGACTCAGGGGCAGGATGGTGCCATGAAGAGGAGGACGCCGGAAGCCATGACCACTGAAGCCAGGGGGAGACCTGTTGGACAATGAAGACATGACTCAGTGCTGAAAAGAGAACGTAGGGTTTTTTTGCTTTTTGTGTCTTTCAGGGAAAATCAATTTGTTTTCACAACTCTTCAAGTAATTCTGATCTATTCAATGTAATGGAGGAGACCAATCACCATGCCCTATGTCTAACCTGATGCTTTTCTTTCAACAGTTAAAAGTTCCAAGACCTTATCTTTTGCCAAACCCACTGACATATGAATCAACCAGCTAACAAGAACATTTTGAAGTAAGCATCAAAACAAGATCCATTTCTTGTCTCGATAAATCTTATAATGGAGATTCACATCTGTTACTGACAATGAACCTGAGCCATTTAGAATAAAGCGAGCTACTGGCCAAGACACATGTGGTTGAGCAATCTACCTACAAGCATCTTCTTAGTTCTGAATAATCCATTGATAATTCTCAGATCCGTTTGGACGTCTGATGCCAAAATGTCAGGACTTCTTACTGAATGTGCATAATAGACTACACGAAGTTGCCCTTATTTGGCCATGAAGATGACAAGTCAAGCCAGTATTGAACAAAACATCTTAGCACTTAAAAACTGTGCAATAAATAAGAAAAAGTGACTAATTAGAAAAGTACATTGGACTGCTATCATAGTTAAAATCAATCTTTTTGGTGGAAGACCCAAGTGGATTGTGGTTTATTGCATTATTTTCTAATGTTATACATTATATCTGTATCTAAATTATTTTTTGGATCTGTTATTGCTACTTCTGCAGTGGCCACTATGCTTGCTGTACCCCCAGCACCCCAAATAGGGATGCTCATCTGCTAATACCAATGTAGATTGACCAACTTGAATTGAAAAAAACAAACCAAGCATTAGTCGTGAACCAATAATTTTTTTCATGGGGGTTTACAGTCCCTTTAATTGTGTGTATCACAGGTACCCCAAAACAATTGTTGGGGCACTCCCAAAGTAAGCCTTTGGTCACAAAAAGTTTAGGGTGTTTAAAACTCTTAATCCTTAGTTTAAAACTTGATCCACTATATAGGTGGATTTTTTTTTTTTCTAAAAACTTTTTTTTTTTTTTACAAATTACATTTTCTGAATGATTTCACCCGCTTAGGGAGTAAAGAGAGAAATGTAAGATTTTAATACATTTACTAAAGCCTTCAGCTTTTTATCAATTGTTAAATTTTGAATCATGTGGTTTATATTTACATACATACATTTATATTAAAGAATAAAATGCTCAGTATATTTTGAGAAAAAGTTTTTTGCTACATTATAAAATTTTGAATACAGCACTTACTTTCGGGTTGATAAATCTGACCATTATACATTATACTTCTGGCTCCTTCTGGGTCTGCCATTATACCTTATACTTATAATGGCATTTTTATTTTTTTATCTTTTATCATTTTTAAAGTTCCTAATTGGTTAGTATTTGTATATCATCTCATTTTTTATAAATATTATATATTTATGGATTTTCTCTACATTCAGTATTGGTAACTTATTTTGAAAGTGATATTTATGTATTTATCTTATTGAAATTTGCTGCTCTCATTTTCTATGCTTAGAATTTAAAAGTGTCCCTCAGTTTTGAAGGAGTTTCATGGCAAATACAAAAAAAACATTTTTTGTTATACGAGATTTATCTGAGAAATAAACAGAATGATGAATGATTGATTGGTGCTTTTTTATTTAAAGAAAATGTGTTATTGCTTCTGTTACATATTTGTATATTACGTACTTAAACAGAGGGGGTTATTTAAGAAGGGATAGCGCCAGGTATTGCTTCGTAGCGGCAGGCAGCGTTCGGTGAACGCCGGGCGCTGTACGCAAAACCACATTTATGAAAGCGAATCTGGTGAGCGCCTCTAACAGGGCCATGTAGCGTTCCATGTATTATTACAGGTGGCTCAGCGTATAGTGCCGGCGCTCTAGCTTCCAGAGCGCCAGGTATTACCTTTCACTCACTGTCGCTCTCCCATACATTTCAATGGCCGTTCATTTGCTTGTATTTAAACAATGTGTTTGACATTTTTTTTTGTTTTTTTGCTCCAATCATTGTGTGGCCTCTCCTGGCTGCAAACAAACACTTTTAGAAACTTTTTTGAGTTTTTATATTTTTATGCAGAATTGTCATTACAGGTCTGGCACTAAAGTGTTATTGTCATAGTGTTATAACAGCGCTGATGCTGTGTGTGTAGTTTTTTGTTAAATATGGAGTGGATCGCCGGGTGCTGGACGCACTGAGCTGGCGCTACTTCTCGCTCGCTGCAGCGCTGTACTGATGTTAAAGTGCCCAACATACATCACATTCATTAATGTGGGCCAGATTACTACAGTGACTGAGGCACTCTGTTACAGCGCCCGATACCTGCTTACAGTGTCTACTAGTGGTCGCTCTAAGCGCCCCTATACAGCCGATACCTGCCGTTAGTAGGGAATCAGCCTCAGAGTCGCAAGCCACCATGTAAAGAGACCCGTGTATAAGGGGCTAAAGAGACCAAAAGACCCTCTACTCAGTAAAGGAAAGTAGAGATGAGTGAATTTATGAAAAATTTGATTCGGCTGATTCACAGAATTTTTCTGGAAAAATTGGTTTCGGTCCGAATTTATTTGCGGCTAATCGCTCTTAAAAACGGCTATTTCTGGCCTTCCGAGAGCCTCAATAGGGTTGTAGAACATTTTGCCTTGCTGTAACACACATAGAATGCGTGCTGGGTTAGTGAAATAATACTGTAAAGAAGTATGACATGCAGATCAGAGGCATCGCTATTAGAATCGCTGTCGCAGAGCGGCACAATTACAGAGCCTTGAGGTGGCATCAGCATAAGGAGCCCATATATTGCCTGAAAAACACACCCTGGAGTTGGCAGCAGCATAGGGAGCCCATATATTGCCTGAAAGACACACCCAGGAGTTTGCAGCAGCATGGGGAGCCCATATATTGCCTGAAAAACACATCCTGGAGTTGGCAGCAGCATAAGGAGCCCATATATTGCCTGAAAGACACATTGGATTTGGCAGCAGCATGGGGAGCCCATATATTGCCTGAAAGAAACACTGCAGTTGGCAGAAGCATAAGGAACCCACATATTGCCTGAAAGACACACCCTGGAGTTGGCAGCAGCATGAGGACCCCCTATATTGCCTGAAAGACACACCCTGGAGTTGGCAGCAGCATGAGGAGCCCCTATATTGCCTGAAAGACACACCATGGAGTTGGCAGCAGCATAAGGAGCCCATATATTGCCTGAAAGACACATCCTGGAGTTGGCAGCAGCATGAGGAGCTCATATATTGCCAGAAGGACACACCCTGGGGTTGGCAGCAGCATTAGGAGCCCATATATTGCCTGAAAGACACACTGGAGTTGGCAGCAGCATAAGGAGCCCATATATTGCCTAAAAGACACACTGGAGTTGGCAGCAGCATGAGGAGCTCATATATTGCCTGAAAGACACCCTGGAGTTGGCAGCAGCATGAGGAACTCATATATTTTGCCAGAAGGACACACCCTGGAGATGGCAGCAGCATTAGGAGCCCATGTATTGCCTGAAAGACACCCTGGAGTTGGCAGCAGCATAAGGAACCCATATATTGCCAAAAGGACACACCCTGGAGTTGGCAGCACCATGAGGAGCTCATATATTTTGCCAGAAGGACACACCCTGGAGTTGGCAGCAGCATTAGGAGCCCATGTATTGCCTGAAAGACACCCTGGAGTTGGCAGCAGCATAAGGAACCCATATATTCCCAGAAGGAAACACCCTGGAGTTGACAGCAGTTTAAGGGGCTCAGTTATTGCCAGAAGAACACACCCTGGAGTTGGCAGCAGCATGGGGAGCCCATATGTTGCCTGGAAGACACACCCTGGAGTTTGCAGCAGCATGGGGAGTCCATATATTGCCTGCAAGACACATTGGAGTTGGCAGCAGCATGGGGAGCCCATATATTGCCTAAAAAGACACATCCTGATGTTGGCAGCAGCATGAAGAGCCCATATATTGCCTGAGCCACATGCCCTAGAGTTGGCAGCAGCATTAGGAGCCCATGTATTGCCTGAAAGACACCCTGGAGTTGGCAGCAGCATAAGGAACCCATATATTCCCAGAAGGACACACCCTGGAGTTGGCAGCAGTTTAAGGGGCTCAGTTATTGCCAGAAGAACACACCCTGGAGTTGGCAGCAGCATGGGGAGCCCATATGTTGCCTGGAAGACACACCCTGGAGTTTGCAGCAGCATGGGGAGTCCATATATTGCCTGCAAGACACATTGGAGTTGGCAGCAGCATGGGGAGCCCATATATTGCCTAAAAAGACACATCCTGATGTTGGCAGCAGCATGAAGAGCCCATATATTGCCTGAGCCACATGCCCTAGAGTTGGCAGCAGCATGAGGTGCCCATATATTACCCGAAAGACATGCCCTGGAGTTGGCAGCAGCATGAAGAGAACAATACAGATTTTGGGCACACATATCTTATCCTAAGAATATTAATAAAAATTAAGATTAACATAAAGCATTTCCTTAATAATTACTTGTGGTCTGATGTGGAGGAATGTCTGTAACTGCAGAGCAGCACCTTAAAGTGCGCCAACACCCAGGGGTGATAGATTCCCGGGCCGATCACCTCACACACCGCGGGACATCCGAGATCGGGATGTCCCGCGGGGTGTAACCCCCCCAAAACCCCGAAAAATCCTTACCTCTCCAACCGCTGCTTCCGCCGCCGCCGCCTCTCTCGCGCTCCTCTAGACGTGCCCGCGCCGGCCGTCTCTGAATGGCCGGCGCGGGCGCGCACACGTCAAGAGTGACGCGCGGGAGGCGGCGGCGGGCGCGATCCCTTGTCCGTCGACGGACGTCACTTGTCCGTCGGCGGGCATTGGACAGCGCACTCACGTGGGAGCGTGGAGAGGTGAGTTTTCGGGGTGTTTGGGGGGTTTCAGCCAGCGGGGCACCCCAAATCGGGGTGCCCCGGGGAAGTGGACCAATACCCAAGATAGTCAAAATCCTGGGTGTTGGTCGACTTTAAATCTGTTTTGCACTATCCATATTTCTGAAGTGTTGGTCTGGCACCATGATCAATCTACTCTGATGCATCAGGCATTGGTGGGTGGAAATCTTGGCTGATCCATGCCTGATTCATCTTCATGCAGGTCAGTCTCTCAATAGTTACAAAAAACATTTTTCAAGCGTACTGGAGCACATTGAACTGCCCTCATCAGCGCATCACATACGCAAAGTGGTAAGAGTTTTACCACTTTGTTCCTGTTAAAGTCTTCAGGGCCTAGTTACTACTTAGTGAAAGGCCATAGATAGTTACACACCTGCTGCTGTTATCGACAAATCCTGTTTTCTTTCACAATCTTTTTATTGAAAGACTCAAAGCATAGCAATAGTACAATATCTCAACAGACATGATCCAGCGTATTATAGGATCCATTCTTCAATAAAGAGTTTGAGTCAGTTTTTTTTAATAGTTACACAACAATCACAGCACAAAAACAGGGTACATGACAAAACACCCAGGTCACTAACAGACAAGACAAGACAAACAGGGGGGGAAGGAAAAAGGGGAAGGAAAAAAGGGGAGGAAAAAAGGAGGGAGCCGCTGCTCGACTGAACCGAAGTGCTTATCTGGACATAAAACTATAAAGGTCAAGATTCCCCTGATGTAGGCCTCCTCCCTGTGACTCCTATTGCTGCTATTGTTGCTGGGCATGATGCTTACGCCATGGATCCCAGACTAAATCATACTGCTCTTTTCTCGAATTGACTACAGCCGTCAATTGTTCATTCACCATAATATTAGACATTCTGGCCTCCACTTCCCTCCATGCTAGCCGCGAAGCCTTCCAATTAGCCGCTATTGTAAGTCTCACCGCTACCAGGAGGTGCTTAGTCAAGAGCCACTCATCCCTGGAAAGAGCATTCTGCTTCAAAGATAGCAACGCTTCCAACGGGCTGGGGGTACACACACTTCCCAAAACCCTGGACAATACCGCATATGCCCTCTGCCAGAGCGGCCGGACCCTCAGACAAGCCCACCATACATGAAGATAATCCCCTACCTCCCCACAACCCCTAAAACACATGGGGGAGTGAGAGGCAGAGCATCTATGAAGTCTGGCCAGGGTATAATACCATCTCAGTACCAATTTAAAGGCATTCTCCATCGCCAACACATTAAGTGAGGTGGAGCGCACCGTGTTCCAGATCTTCCTCCAGGCCTCATCATCAATCGTCACTCCAAGCTCCACCTCCCACTTCGCCATATACCCATGCCTAGGGGGGTCCACCTGATTTACCAGGGCCCCATAAATATACGTAATCACACCGGTAGCAAATGGTTGCTGGTAACACATCTGCTCTAAAGTTGTCTTTTGGTATGGTTGGGTCCCCCGCCTTAGATTGCTTCTTGACAAATCCTGTTTTAAGCATAGTGTAGCCTTTTGTCCTCCCCTCATATACGCACTAAGTATGTCAGGTAGAGAAGTGCCAGAATGGGCACAGAGGAGTGGCAGAGGCCTAAAATCATCAGCAGAGGTTGCAGCAGACTAGGGGTGAGTGGCAGCAGGAGTCTCAGTGAGAGGCCTGATCTGCCGGTATCAGCTAGCAGCCGTGTCTCAACCAGCAACCCATCTGCCATCATCGAAGTTATTTCAGCCAAGGCCTTTTGTCCTTTGCCCAGCCACCCGCCATACTGCCTGCGTGGCAGCCCTTCATGCCTCCTGCATTGAGGGGAAGCAGAGAGAAGGAGGCCCTTCCCCCACGTTCCCTGCTTTAATTTAATTCTCTGGTCAAACTTTAATTTTTCCTCCACCCAACTGCCCCTTAGACTTCCTGTTACACTAAGAGGCGGTTTACAGTTTAATAGTTTAAAATGCACATCAAGTAATTACTGAGAGGGTACTCAAACATAGCCAGACATTCTTTACATCTGCATATGAACTGCTTTCCTGAGGTCTGAAAGCAAAGTCAATTAACAGAAATAACCTTTATATTATATGGACATCTATATATGTTATGTGTATGATTTCCTTTGAATCAGCCACATCCAGATCAGAATTATAATAAATGGCAGGTAAACATCTACAGCTTCCGCATTCATCTATATATATCAATAATTTAGTGATTTAATAATAATTCATTAATAATTTAGATCATAAACATTTTATTCCTCTGGAACCTTCTTACAAGAGAACATCTTGTCTGCGCTGCAACAAGGAAGCCTGGGCTATGAGCCCTGTATGGCACACGTGTTCAACCTAGTTGTCAAGCGTTTTCTGAAGTCTTCCCCCCATCTGCAAGACATCCTAACAACGGGAAGGAAACTTTGGATGCACTTCAGCTACTCCTACACTGCCAAGCATACCCTTCTTGAGCTACAGCGTCAGAACGGTATCCCCCAACATAGTCTGATTTGCGACCTCCATATGTTGGATCAACTATACAAACAGAGAAAAGCCATCACCAATTTATTGATGATCCAAGCGGATAGGGGGACTCCCCTGTGTAACTTCAATGTAAACCAGTGGCAGCTCATACGTGACATATGTCGTTTGCTCAGGCCCTTTGAGAAAGCCACTTTATTAGTCAGGACTATGGGATGAACAATGTGATTCCACTGCTTCATGTACTACAACACATGTTGGAAACCAGGGCTGGTCAGGGCACTGGAGACGTAGCGCCTACATCTCATAGCCACATGAAGCCTGTGGGGGCTGAACTGGAGGAGGAGGAAGAGGGGGTAGGGCACAGAGAAGTACAGTTTAGGTTTGACAAAATGGCCATGTTTTTCTAGTCATCTGACAGGAGAGGAGGAGCAGGAGCAGCTAGAGGAGCTAGAGGGTTGTGAGGAAGGCGAGACAGAGGACCCAGACACACCATGGCGGTATGCAGTGGAGATGGAGACAGGTAGTCCCTGTGAGTCACTTGCACAAATGGCACGATGCATGCTCATGTGTTTGCGTAGTGACCGCAGAATTGTCACAATTTGGCAGCGGGATGACTTCTGGCTCTCCACCTTTTTGAACCCTTGCTACCGGCACAAAATAGTGTTTTAAGCCTACTGGAAAGCATTGACCTGCCCTTATCAGTACACACCACATACGTACATCTAAGAGTTGCACCATTTTTTCCTGTTAAAGTCTTCAGGGCCTAGTTACTGTGAAAGGCCAGACACATTTTTCATGGACAGACAAGTTCTCCTTGTGGTTACTATGGCCCCTGCCGCACTAAACCCCCTCTGAAGGCACAATACTGGCAGAGCAGGACAGCTTTGCAGGGAAAACTCTGCTAGTTGTGGCCACAGATCAAGTTTGGCTGGCCAGAAGTCCAGTGGATCTTCAAGGTTTGTTGGCATGGTCATGTCAAGGTATAGCACTACCTGCTGGTTCAGGTCCTGCTCCATGTCTACCTGCTGCTCGTGAGTTGCCTCTCTATGCGGGTGAAGAAAGCTACTCATTAGCGACTGAAGACTCAGAGGGCCCTCTCTGACTCAGACCTGGGAGAGGATGGACGATGGCGCAGATAGGCATCGGCCAACTGACAATGGGTGTAAAAAAAAAAACATTTTTACATAACAGTGGCAGGTGCCTGGCCTTTCACACTAACTAACCCATCAGCACTTGAAGATAAAGCCAAATGCAAACACTGCCAGATTGCCTGAAATGGGATGCCCCATGCTCAAAGTTAGTTAATAGCACTACAACAAACTTTAAAACATGTTTTTTTTTTACAAATGCAAAAGCTAAAGATTCAGGTACTTTTTAAAGACAAATGCTAGCACGCTGTGACAGCATGGGATGCCCCCAGTGAAACTGAATAACTACAGAAGTTTTAAAACGTGGTTTTTGTTACAAATGGAAAAGGTAAATAGCCAGGTACACTTTAAAGACAAATGCTAGCACGCGGGATGCCCCCCGTGAAAGTGGATAACTACTGCAAATTTTAAAACGTGGTTTTTGTTACAAATGGAAAAGCTAAAGATGCAGGTACTCTTTAAAGACAAATGCTAGCACACTTTTTAAAGAGTGACACCAGGAAAAGCTAAATAGGCAGGTGTGTGTGACCTGTATTAACACTAAATAGGCTTGAAAGCTAATGCAAACACTGTAAACTGTCTCTATCTGTCACTGTCACTGCCTCTCTCCTTCTCTCCCTGGCTCTATCTGTCCCTAGCTCTATCTATCTGTCCCTGGCTCTATCTATCTGTCCCTGGCTCTATCTATCTGTCCCTGGCTCTATCTATCTGTCCCTCGCTCTATCTATCTATCTGTCCTTCGCTCTATCTATCTATCTGTCCCTCGCTCTATCTCTGCCTGACCCGTTCTCCCCGCAATACATCGCCGAAATGAGACTCTGCTAGATGGTCGCCGCTTATATAGGGCTGTGACACCATCAGGAAGCCTGGTTGCTGATAGATAGCATGTGATGCCTACCCAGGATTCTTTGCCCCATGGGACATGTCCTGACATGTCGATCCACCATTTTAGATGGCCTGGACTGCAGTAAATGGAGTTTTAATGAAGCGATTCAAGCGATCGAATCGCAGCGATATTCAGGATCGTTTAGAATAAAATTTTTCCTGAAATTCGGATTCATCAGATTCGTTTCACTCATCTCTAAAGGAAAGGAAAAGAGGAGCTTTCCTAAAATGGAAGTATTTACACAGCGCCCAACACAAGGAACAATAGATTTTTCCCATCACTCCTTGCTATGGGCGGAGCCATTGATATAACTGAGAGTATCATGCAAAGGATTAGCTTAAAATGTACTAAGCCAAACACCTTTCATACAAGGACATGTGTTTTGAGCTCTCAAAGGCTGAAATTATTTGACTGTGGGGGGGGCATACCCACTCACCTGCTCCACGTTCCAGCGGCGTCCTTGGTTGTTGAGCCGGGCTGTCTGTCGTCCAGCCGATGCATCAGCCTCACGGGGGAGTCACAGATCCACGCACCTGCTCCACGTTTCAGCGGCATCCTCATTCGGAGCACTGAGCTGTCTGTCACCCGGCCGATGCAACGGTTTTAGGGGGGAGTCGCAGATCCACTCACCTTCTCCGCGTTCCAGTGGCATCCTTTGCCCAGCCAGGAGAGATCATTTCGGAGTAAAACTCCAATGACTGAGACATTATTTTTTTTATGACAGTGATGATGTCACTTGATTGGCTAGCATGGCCTATATACACGTTACAGGGGTATGCTTCTGGTTGTTGTATTTGATCCTGAAGAAAGGGGCATCCCGGCCCCCAAAACGTCGCTCTTCACCTTTTTTTTTTTGTTTGTTTTTGCTTTTGTGGATTACAAAGAGAGATTATTGAAGTGGAGTGACAGTTTTTTTTCTACAAATTTTGGTTGTGCGGCACCTCCACGACTGTGACCTTAGAGGAGTTTTTTAGACTCCAGGGCCTCCAATGTTCCCCATTAAACATCAAAATACTCCATATGAAAATAAGTATATCAATGTGGCTGCATGTAAGCAGCAGGTAACTGACGTGCTCAGTCCATGGGTCAGCGGGTGATAAGCTCTGGAAGTTTCACATGCCGTTGTTACTGGTTAACCACAGTTCATGTCTTTCCCAGTAAGAAGCACTTCATAAGAATGTTATTCAGCAAAATGCTAAACTTTGCCCACTCTAGCTATTGTCTGATCAATGCTGTTTATTGGTTAATATAAGAAGTGTCTATAAATAATCACATGACGACTGTTTTTTATGCCGTTTCTGTGTCACGAATGTGGGGCCTTATCATATCGGAGTGATAAACCAGAGCAGAGATATAAGAGAAGGTTAGAGCTGAAGCAGACACATTTGTCTTTCATTTGTTGTGATATAATAGTAACAAATAGTGTTGCTGATTGGCTTTGGGTTTCAAATCGAATGTGAACTGAATTTCAATTGAAATTGTTCTATCTTAAGCAAAAAAAATCAAAAATCAAGCAGGAGAAAATTGATTCGGACTTTCACTATGAATAAGAGTCTATCTTATATGTTTCCCCCCTGTACATACAGATTGCTCACGTTAATCCGGACCTTCACGCTGAATAAGAGCCTATCTTATATTTTTCCACCACCCTGTGCATACATATTGCCCACATTAATCCGGACCTTCACCCTGAATAAGAGCCTATCTTATATTTTTCCACCACTCTGTGCATACAGATTGCTCACATTAATCCGGACCTTCACGCTGAATAAGTGCCTATCTTATATTTTTCCACCAACCTGTGAATACAGATTGCCCACATTAATCCGGACCTTCACCCTGAATAAGAGCCTATCTTATATTTTTCCACCACCCTGTGCATACAGATTGCCCACATTAAAAACCATCCTACCTGCATCTACTGCATTATCTAAACTTTTAAATATCCAAGATGGCGGCACATGGAGCCTCAGGCTACCTGCAAACAGGAAGTGTCTTCTGACTATGCCACTCTGTATTCTGGGATTGCTGTCCTTTTCCTGACCCCAACTCTGCTCTGTCTTTGGAAACCTGAACTTTTGTCCTCCCCCTCTCCTATCCTCATTAACAAACGGCCGGCGCGGGTGCGCACCCTGCTAGATGGAAGCGCGAGACGCGGCCCGCTCGAGATGCGGCCCGCGCATGCGCCGTTGGAACGGGGTTAAGGTAAGGTTTCTGGGCTTCCTGGGGGGTTTCACCCCGCGGGACATCCCAATTTCGGATGCCCCGCCGGGAGGGATCTGATCGGCCCGAGAATCTTATAGATTCCCGGGCCGATCCCTCCTGGGTGTTGGTCCACTTTAAATATGGCCTTGCACTAGTAGCACTTTAGATTGTGGGTTTAGATTTATTATTGGGTTTTGATGGGGGCATCGTTTACATAGCACTTGCACTTTAGAGTTTGTGGGTTGCACAGTTTTACAGTTGTTATCATATTTCATGAATTACATGTAGTATATATATATTTATTCATTTGTATGGGAGATTTATATATATATATATATATATATATATATATATATATATATATATATAATTTTCTTTTTTTTGGGGGCCACCAGTGGAGCTAGTTTATATTGATCCTTGTGGTCCTTTATAATCTGGGTTTCTAAGAACCTTAGCACCACAGGAATAGCAGATGGATTGATTGTCTTTGTGTTGAGTGCTTTTTAATTCAATAATTCTTTATTGCATAAAACAGTATAAGAAAGAAAAATCACATTCACAAGACACAAACTAAAATACAGCATTAAAATCAGTGTTTCATGCCGGTAGCATGTAAAAAGACAGCTCAGATTCAAAGTGAAACTAGCGTCTCCCTGAAAAGGGAGGAACAAAGTTATTATCCCGTTCAGTAGATCCTTACTGGAACAAGATAAAAAAAAAACAATTACCATGTTCCTAGAATAATTAACATTATAATAGGATTCAGGCCTATTAACGTGACATATCCATGTTACCAATTCTCTATACATATTTAAACAAACAAAGAAAAACAAAAAAAAAAAAAGGGAAAAAAGGGGGGGTGTAGAGGGGGAGGATGGTGGTAAGGGGATGGAATGGAAGAGTGAAATAAAAACAGAAAGACAATTAAAACATAAAGGGATCTAAGATCCAGGAAAAGCGTCTTGTAACCACACCTCACACCCTTAGAAGATTTTTATCGAATGCAGCCGGTAAAACTTCTCTAATCCAGGGATCCCACACCTCCCAATACTCCTCCATCTTATCCTCATGGATAGCCGATAGCTTTTCCATAGCCATAGTATTATTAACTCTCTTGAAATCTTCAAAACTCAACACGGGTGTTTTCCATGCCTTGGCTATAACCAGCTTGGCACACGTGCAAATATGATAGCTCAATTGTCTCTGTCTTGCCGAGCTGCCAGAAAAAGTGTCATTAAGAAGCGCAATCCAAGGGTCTAGGGGAACCCATGTGTCTATCATTTTACTAAGGGTTTTGAAAATTTTAGTCCAAAACTCCCTAGCTATTTTACATTCCCACCATATATGGCAATTCGTCCCAATTAGATCGCATCCCCGAAAACATTTACCTTGAATCCCTCCCCCCACATGTATCAGTTGTGCAGGGACCATATACCACCGCAGTATCACCTTCACATTAGCTTCAATAGCCTGTACTGAGGCATTCTTCCCAAAAGACGCCCGCCACATTTCCTCCCAAACTGCCAAAGGTCTCTCATCTTTTAAGTCCCTCTCCCACTTCTCCCTATAGGGCAGGGGCCCACTGTCCAAGCTCTGACATAATGATCGATAGACGTCAGCTATGGCACTTCTGCCCCTTGGATCACGCTGACAGCGCATCTCAAAACTAGTAAGGTCGTCTAATTTAGAAGAATTTTTCCTTAGCGATCTAATAAAGTGAGATATCTGGAAGTATCCAAAAAGGTCCTTCGGTAGTAAGCCATGCTTATCCCTAAGTTGCTGGAAAGAAGCGATATCAGAGCCATGGGAACAATCAAGAACTCGTTGAATTCCCGCAGTTCGCCATCTGCAGAATCTAGGAAGATCAGAAATGCCTGGTGGAAACATTGGATTACCCCATAAGGGCATTAATGGCAGGTGAGGAGAAGCAAGACCCCCAGAATATTTAATATCATCCCAGAGTCTCAGGGAATGAGCCATAATCGAGTTATTTAACCACGGCCTGGCCTTCGGAGGGAGCCAAAGTAGGTCTCCAGCCAGTAACGGTTGTACTAACACCGACTCAATATGGACCCACCCAGGGATATCTTCAGTGACAAAGTAAGAAAGGAGCTGGGCAACTTGCGCTGCTTGATAGTATTTTCCAAATCTGGGGACCCCTAGACCTCCCGCCCGTTTAGATTTAGACATAACTTTACTTGCAATCCTTTGCTTCCTACCATTCCAAATGAATGAGAAAACTCGCCCCTGTAGTTCCCTCAAAAACTTAGAAGGGATCTGTAACGGCAGAGTCCTTGCCATATAAAGGAATTTAGGGAGTAGGGTCATCTTAACTGCTGCTACTTTCCCTAGCCAGGATAGATTGTACCCCTGCCATTGCGATAAAAGTGTTACATTTCCTACGCAAAGGCAAATAATTAGCTGCATATAAAGATTCATAACGACTTGTTAAAGCTATCCCCAAATATTTAATGGACTCAACTTCCCAACTAAAATCGAAGTTCGCCTTTAATTGATTCCATAGATCCGCCGACAGGTTGATATTCAATGCCTTTGATTTAGCTGTATTTACCTGAAGACCAGAGGCTTCTGCAAATAAACTCAAAATCTGCAATAAATTCGGAATAGATATAAGCGGATCAGAGATGGTCAACAAAACATCGTCCACGAATAAACTGAGTTTATGCTGTTCTCCGCCTACCTCCACCCCGGAGATATCTGGAGAAGCTCTGATCTTTTGGGCCAACGGTTCCATAGCTAGGGCGAACAGTAAGGGAGACAAAGGACATCCCTGCCTCGTCCCTCTAGATAAAGGAAAGGAGTCCAATCTATATCCACTATATCTAACAAAAGCTATCGGGGAACTATAGATAGTTTTCAATATACTTAAAAAGCCCGGCCCAAAGCCCCACCTATCTAGTAAACAAAAAAGATATTCCCAGGAAACTGTGTCAAACGCCTTTCTTATATCTAAAGAAAGTAGTATGGCTGTCAAACTCCTCTCCCGGGCTATATGTGATAATTGAATTATTCTCCTAATATTGTCTCCCGCCTGTCGCCCCGGTATGAAACCTGATTGGTCATTGTGAACCAATAATGGCATAAGACCGGACAGCCTGTCAGCTAGAATCTTGGTAAATATTTTGAGGTCCACGTTTATCAACGATATTGGCCTATAGTTAGACCATATTGCATGATCCGTATCCTGCTTTGGAATCATACTAATAGAGGCAGTGAGTGACTCTTGTGAAAAGGACTCACCCCTCCGAATGGCATTGAATACCGCTGTCAATCGTGGAGCCAAAATAGAGGTAAAGGTTTTATAGTAAACCGCCGAGAAACCGTCAGGGCCCGGTCGTTTATTAAGTTTTAGCCCACTGAAAGCTGGGATCTAAAAATATCTGTAATCTTAGTCGGGTTACTAGTAATGTTGCCTCTATCACCTCTCAATCTAATCGGGCGATAATATTGTTCAGGGGTTTTTAATTTTTTAGCTAGCAGAGAATCGGGTTTATTGGCTCTGCAGTAATATTTATGCCTAAGCCATCTAATTGAATTCTCAGCTTTGCCCGCTAAGGCTAGATTAAGATCTCGGGTCACTCTATTCAATTCCAAACGGGTCTCCTTAGACATTTGTTTTTTAGCTTTTTCTGCTATCTCTAAATATTCTTTTTCCAATTTGTCGATGTAAGCATTCCTTTCCTTTTTTTTCCTAGAGGCTAGCTGAATTAGTTTACCCCTGATAACGGGCTTATGGGCTTCCCAAGATATTGTAGTCGAGACATCCGATGTCGTATTTATTTCAAAATATTCTAACAACGTGTCGGAGATAGATTGAACCAGTACCGGGTCAGACAAAAGAGAGGCATTTAGCGACCAAAGGAAGCTTGATGGCCTGCAGAGCAAGGAGTTTAATTTGAGTAGCAATCCGTCATGATCTGACCAGGGTATTGGGACAATACTGATCTCTCTCATTTGAGCTAAAGTATTCAAAGGCAAAAATATATGATCTATTCTGGTATATACTCCATGGGGATGCGAAAAATGGGTGAAGTTTTGGGTGCCTGGGTGAGCCTCGCGCCAAGAGTCAGCTCCTGAGCAGGATTCAAGCAGCTTTCGGAATGCCTTTGAGGTCGAAACTAAGTATGAGCTGGCCAAAGTATTCGAGATAGATTGCCTATCCAGTAGAGGGTTCAATATTAAGTTGGAGTCACCGCAAACCATGGTCGTCCCCTTTGCTACTGACGTTACTTCATTAAGGAATTCTGTCCAAAAAACTAGCTGATTTGTATTTGGAGCATAATAGGATGCTATTGTCACCTCTACATCTTGCAAGTCCCCAATAAGAATCAGATATCTACCACCTGGATCACTTATTTCCCTTTTACAATGGAATTGGGAGCCCCTACGGAAGCAAATAAGTACCCCTTTCTGCTTGGAATTGGCGCAAGACATGTAAACTTGAGGGTATCTGGCATCAAGAAATTTAGGTTTGGAGGAGCATGAGAAATGTGTTTCCTGGAGACACAAAATATCGGGCCGCAACGCATTAATCTTACGAAAGGCCTTAGTTCGCTTATTAGGCGAATTAAAGCCCTGTACATTCAATGAAAATACCGTGGCCATGGAAAATACCACTATAGCTAACAACAATATCTCACTTTGTTTGAAGGAAGGAGAGACAGGGGAGAGAAGAATGGGGGAAAGCAAAAAAAAAAAAAATATATAGGTCAAAGAAAAAGAAGAAAGAAACCAAAGCGCATATATATAATAAGGTCGCTAAGATTATGAATTAAGTATCCCTACCCTAGACTACAAGGAAGGATGAGCCCCACTGGTCTGCCCCGTTGCTCAGCAACTAGAAACGGCCAGTGACTATCACCATAGTACCTGAAGAAAAATAGCCAAGGGCTTGCAACGCAACTCGCACAACTCGCGAGTCTAGAAACACGGCAACTGAAAGAACAATTAACAAGTTACTAAATCAGATCGTCTATATCTTATCTAAAAATACTAAGAAGAAAGAGAGAAAAAAAAAAAAAAAACAAGAAGTTTTCAACTACTAGTTTAACAGGAGTGCGACATGGGAATGCCGCCGAACAAGTGGGGTCAGAAAAACCACATAAACTTGGTGAATAGCACTTACATGCAAAATATCAAACAAAACGAGGTTACCTCCAGCTAAAATTAGGTAAGAGAGAAGGAGAAAACATAGGGTGTTAAAAACAGCCCCTATGTTGACTCCATATATGAGATCAATATACATAGAAAAAAACAACATTCTAGCAGTAATCAAAAAGCTATATAATTTAGACAGTACTAACTCAATAGCCTATAATCAGAGGACATACTATAGGAGCTATATTAAATCAAAGATTCAGGTATCTTCAAAGATCAGACGGGAACCGTGACCAGTCGTTGAAGACCAACGCTTTTGCCTCTTCCCGGCGCGTTGTTGCCTAGGAGAGTCATCCGCGTTCCTTAACGACTTAGAGACCGAAGATTTAGAAAGATGCAACGCCGACACGTGTTGCTGTAGTTCATCCAAAGACGTAGCAGAATATGAATTGTCCCTATAGACAAAAGATACTCGAAAGGGAAATCCACATTTATATTTGATGTCATGATCACGTAGTATAGACAATAATGGACGCAGTTCCTTTCTTCTCGCCAATGTGGCCGCAGAGAGATCGGAGAACACTTGGTACTTGTAGCCCTGAAATACTAAGTCGGTGACATTTCTAGCGGCTCTCTGAATCTGCTCTTTACTGTTGTAGTAATGGAATTTTGCAATAATGTCCCGTGGGGGCTCCTCAGGCAATCGGCATGGGCCTAATGCCCTATGTACACGATCCATTTCAAGCCGATGAGCCGGAATCTCAGGGATCAATTCTTGACACAATGCAGTGATAACCGCTTTGGTGTCTTCTAGGTGTTCAGGAAGTCCCCGAAAACGTAGATTAGCCCTTCTATCTCTATTCTCGTAGTCTTCCATTTTTGAGGTTAGGATAAAATTATCTTTTTTTAACTGTAAAATCTCCGCCTCTTGCGTGTCTTGTGTTGAGACAATTGACCCATCTTTCTATCCAGAGTAGAGAGATTGCAAGACAGTTTATCTATTTCTTTTGACAAATGATCCATAATGAGCTGAGTATTAGAAGTAAGGGCCGTCTTTAGCAAATGTTCAAATTTAAAAAAAAGATCTGCGCTCCCCTGAGCTTGCGATTGTAACCCAAGTTGTGCTGGGGCATCCCCTTCACTCGCAAGTAAAGAGGCCTCGCTATCTTTCACTTCTCGTAGCTCCGCAGCTGACAGGGCGTCTGCCATCTCGCCACTCGCTTCTCCTCTGACAGCCACCTGCTGTATGCTTCACTAGCACTCTGCCGCAAAAGGCAACCCAGATTCTGTGTCCAAAGAAAAAAGCAAGTGCCAATCCCACTGTATAGAACCCCAAACCTGTTCGGCGGGCACGGTGCACCCCTAGAACGCTGCCATCATTGCTCTGGCCATATATATAAACCTCTGTGCTGGCCCTTTAAATATTTATGCTCACTAAAGAGCTATTGCTGGATGGGGAGGACACTCCTGACTGTGAACCCTGAATCAGGTGGGAGCTGTCAAATGGGTTGGAGCGTTCACCACAGCTTGAGGGGGCAGATACAGTTTACTAATATGCCGGACTGCAACACACACAGAGCCGCGGGCTGCCGAATCAAGATGGCGCCCGAGATCCTCGGCTGCGCCTGTCACCCGCAGCGACCTCCGCTCACCTCTGCAGATCCGTCCCAAACTTGGAGGGGATGATCCCTCGACAGGAGCCACCCTCCGTGGCCCAAAACCGCCGCGTCTCTCCCCCGCC
This sequence comes from Gastrophryne carolinensis, assembly GCA_027917425.1. Taxonomy (NCBI): domain Eukaryota; kingdom Metazoa; phylum Chordata; class Amphibia; order Anura; family Microhylidae; genus Gastrophryne; species Gastrophryne carolinensis. Next base: position 425,830,139 of record CM051238.1, read on the forward strand.
TATAGCCGGTGCACGCAGGGCTACACAGAGCCGCGACTGCAAGCGTCCTTCCGGGTTCCGCGCGCATGCGCACCTCCTGTTGAGTGCTTTTATTTTTTGTCATTGTGCCCCTTTTCTATGACCCCTGTCAATTTGGTTTGGCTTCACCTTTAAACATGTACATTTATATGTAGGTGTGAACATTTTTTTATTCCTTATTTCCTTAACTACTTTTCATGTTTTAACCTATTTTTTTCCAGATGAAGGTAATAATTGACCTATACAATGCTTCCTTTATGGCTCCTAAGTCTGTTTATCTTGATGAAGACGTATTTAAGATGGTTACAAAGATCAGACATATATAAGGAAGACATGCGGATGCAGACATTTTTCTGACAATAGTGTTAATGGTAAATGGCAAATGTCCCGGGCTCTTAACTGTCAACCACCACCAACATGAGGATTACAGTGGTCGCTGTGCTGGTGGGCTTCATGCTCCTGCAAGCAGGTAAGAGAATCTTCACAATACTGCCTATAACTTTTATTAATTCTCTGTATATGCTGACATTAGATTAATCTAGACCAGGGCCTCCAAATAAGTGGTACTAGTACCACTGGTGGTAGTGAGATCCTTTCAGGTGGTACTTGACAAGGCTGCAGACTGACCTGTACCTTTTATCTTCATGCCGCGGCAGTTTGCATGCACCAAACTAATTTTTTAAGTAAAACCCAGCCCGGCGAAACCCAGCAAATCCAGCAAATAGTCAGTTCTCCTTACATTATCCTCTATTTGCTAGAATTAGAGCTCAGTTTGCCGCTATGTTACACCACACGTGGCACTCTAAAGATAGAGCAAACTAGCGAAAACCTGCTAACATTGTAAATCAGCCCCATGATGTCCATAGATTTTTGCATTGTGATACAAATCATACAACACTCTTCAACAGCAAAGCACATCATATTTAAATGATTTACTTACGTGTAAAGCGCTTGAATATCTATCTCAATAGAGAACTCCTCCTGGGTTGGCTGAATGAATGTGGGGAACTCTCAACATTCAATGGTTGCCCACAGATCCTTTCTAACTTTTTTTCAGCTGATCCGGGGCTTAAAATAATGATTGTGATATATATATAGGTAGATGGATACACACAGAAGATAGATAGATAGATAGATAGATAGATAGATAGATAGATAGATAGATATCAATAGTGTTACTGGTAAATGACAAATGTCCCAGGCTCTTGATGGTCAACCACCACCAACATGACGATTACGGTTGTCGCTGTGCTGGTGGGCTTCATGCTCCTGGAAGCAGGTAAGAGAATCTTCACAATACTACTTATAACTTTCATTAATTCTCTGTTCATGCTAATATTATATTAGTCTAGACCAGGAGCTCTCAAAAAGTACTTGAACCACTGGTGGTAGTGAGATCCTTTCAGGTGGTACTTGACAAGGCTGTAGACTGACCTGTACCCCAACCTATCTATATTTCATTCATGCTGGATTTGCCTATTTCTTGTGATTCCTTCACTTTAAATGTTTAAATGTCGCACTTGATATAATCAGACAATGGCACTTAAATAAAAAAGGTCGGCTTAATTAATAATACTGTAGATTACTCAGTGATACTCTGGAAGAGGAGTTCCTAAACAGTGGTACGAGTACCACTGAGAGTACTCGAGAACCAGACGGTACTCGGCCAGATTACAGTGAAGGATAAAAAAAAAATATAGCTCAGCCTCAGAAGATATATGGTCTCAACTTCCCCCCGTTGTTGAAGAGGCTGGAAGAGGACCTTCAGAGGTGGAATAGGAGTGCATTTACCTGGTTCGGCCGGGTGAATATTGTTAAGATGAACATACTACCCAGGGTGCTGTATCTCTTCCAGGCCCTTCCAATAGAGATCCCCCACACATTCTTTAGGAGATTAGCGGGGTTATGCTCGAGGTTTGTGTGGGCTGGGAAAGCACACCGATTGGCGGCATCCCTCCTGACCCTTCCCAAGGCTCGCGGAGGCCTGGGCCTCCCGGATTGGAGGCTGTATCACGCTGCGACTCATCTGGTCAGGGTGGTCGATTGGTGCAGGCACGCCAAGTTGAAACAATGGACACACATTGAACAAGAAGCCTCGCATGCCTTCCTTCCGGGACTCCCTTGGATCCCATCGAGCCAGCTCCAAATTCTTAACAAACACCCGACGATAGGCCCCACAAGGAGGGTGGTGGCGAGGGTCTTCCCGAGGTCAGATATCTCTCCCTCCCTGTCACCTTTAACGCCGGTGATAGGGCACCCAGATTTCCCGGCGAGCCAGTCCGACCGGGTCCTCCGTTCGTGGACACACCAAAATTGTTATAGGCTCATGCATATGCGTGAGGGGGGAGAGTGGTGCGGGTCGGGGGACTTGGCGGCCAGGCACTCGCTCCCACCACTTAATTGCTGGCGGGCTTTCCAGCTGTCCCACTACCAGAAATCAGTGGGCCGTCCGGACGAAGCTGATAGACCACTGACCCCTTTTGAACGACTGTGCATTGGGGTGGGCCATTATCGAGGGGCCCTGTCGCATGCCTATTCCCTGCTTGGTAGCCCCCCGGAGTCGTTTGTGCCCCTTTGCGTGGAGAGATGGGAGAGGGAACTTAACAGAAACTTCTCAGCAGAACAGAGGCAAGCTATGTTCCAGTTGGCTCATACGTCCTCTATTTCGAGCAGATACCAAGAAACCTCATATAAAATTCTGACCCGATGGTATTACGTGCCATCTAGATTGGCCAAGATGTTGCCCTCTTCCAGTCCCCTTTGTTGGAGATGCTCACGTGAAAGGGGCACAATGCTCCATATGTTCTGGAGCTGCACTGGCCTCACTAAGTTCTGGGACAATGTCCGAAAAATAGTTCTACACCTGACCGGAATCGAGCTGGGACAGGACCCGGCCAGCTACCTCCTTAACTTGGCCCCCGCCTCGATCTCCAGGAGGGGCAAATCCCTTCTGGCCCCATTGCTGAATGCCGCAAAGTCTTGTATACCTGCGTGCTGGAGATCGCCCGATCCTCCGACAACAGCGATGTGGCTGGCCAGAGTGAGGGATGTGGGTAGGATGGAGGAGCTTACGGCCTCAATGAAGGACACCCTTGACAAATACAGAGAGATTTGGTGTGCCTGGGATCAGTTTACCCTATCAACCGATTACCTTGGCTATCTGCAGGAGTGAGCCGAAGTGTTTCGGAGTGGGTCTACCCCCCCCCCCTACGTCACTACCCCACTGACTCTGTTCTTCTCCTTTTTCGTCCTTCCCCTTCCCCCCCTTCCCTCTTCTTTTCTTTTCAGTCTTAGTCTTGTCGTTTATGTGGTTCAAGATGTTGTGGCTTGCTCGAGCATTAAAGTTGAAAAAGGTATTCAGTGAGCTACGGACAGCCTCACTTCCTTTATCTGTTCCTTTTTGTCATGATGTTTATTGTTATACTGTGCAAAATGAAAATAAAGAATAATAAAAAAAAAAAAAAAAAATATAGCTAATTTTATGAGCTGCCTGTATGCCATCCCTCACATTCCCGGGTGTGGAGAGTGATTTTTACCCCTCCCCCTCATAGGAATGCCCATTACTAAGAATGTTGTCTGCTTAATGAGAAACAGATGTTCTTAAGGTTTAAGTTAAACTTTCTATATGTGCAGCATATGTTTAAACTGTCCAACAGAAGTATGACATGTGTCCAGGCATCCAATAAGGATGGTCATTTAAGTTCCTTTGTCTAAACCTGTAGTTAAGCAAGCCGCAAAGGGGGGCATTCCGGGCACTTAAAGTAAGTAAGCCCCCGGGTCGACCGAATAAACATTGTATTTCCTGAAGACTTATGCTTCTGAGTGTATTCAATTCCAAACCCAACGGATTGGTCTGTATCTCAACCTGATCTGCCCAGTTTAACCAATCCTGATTTGCTTTATAAGTAGCAAACTGTTACACAAGGTTATGTGAACTAAATATATGCATTTTTTAAGAATATCATTCACTTTATATGGTTGTTTTGTGTTTTTTAACACCATTTTAGGTGCTGGCAACCCATACGTACCACTCAGGTGGTACTTGAGATGTTTAGCAAATGGAAAGTGGTACTTGATAAAAAAGAGTTGGGCACCCCTGGTCTAGACTATTGCCCCCACCTTTGGCCGTGCCAATATTATACTTATATGAAAATTTATGGATGTGCTGCATCAGGGTAGCTATCTAAAGTATCTATCTATCTATCTATCTATCTATCTATCTATCTATCTTCTGTCTGTGTATCCATCTACCTATATATCTATCACCATTAGGGATGAGCGAATCGATCCGGACGAACCCGGATTCGATCCGAATTTCAGGAAAAAATCGATTCGGATCGAATCCGAATTTCCCCGCGATTCGATCGCTCGAAGTTTTCCTTTAACATCCATTCATTTACATTACAGGCATTCTAAGATGGCGGATGGGACATGTCCAGACATCAACCCCGCGCCAGTGCAAGCTGGGACAGTCACATGCAGCCTATCAGCAGCCAGCAAGCCCGGTGACGTCACAGCGGTTTTTAAGGCCGGCCATCTTGCTTTCCTGCCTCATTTCTCTATTGCATTCGTGAGAGACAGGACGCTGCTGTAGGCAGGGAGAGAGACAGTTAGACAGACAGGGACAGACAGGGACAGGCTGGAGACAGGCAGGAGACAGACAGGAGACAGACAGAAAGTCAGCGAAAAACAGGGAAATGTAGAAAAATCGGAGGCTGTCAGCCTGTCACAGGGAGTTTTTTTTTTTTTTTTTCATCCAGCCTGACAGGCTTTGTTAGCGTTTTCAGGCTGCTTATACTAACTAACTGTGCATATATACTGAACTGATCTTAAGTCTGCTGTGAGGCATCCCATTCTGTGACTACAGCAGCCTCTGTTTAAGACCATATAACCATTTGCTCTTATTATATTTGAAATTAGCCTGATAAAGACACTTTTGCTCGGCATAGTACTTCTGGACCCTGCCAGGGCATCCCATTCTGTGACTACAGCAGCCTCTGTTTAAGACCATATAACCATTTGCTCTTATTATATTTGAAATTAGCCTGATAAAGACACTTTTGCTGGGCATAGTACTTCTGGACCCTGCCAGGGCATCCCATTCTGTGACTACAGCAGCCTCTGTTTAAGACCATATAACCATTTGCTCTTATTATATTTGAAATTAGCCTGATAAAGACACTTTTGCTCGGCATAGTACTTCTGGACCCTGCCAGGGCATCCCATTCTGTGACTACAGCAGCCTCTGTTTAAGACCATATAACCATTTGCACTTATTATAATTGAAATTAGGCCTGATAAAGACACTTTTGCTGGGCATAGTACTTCTGGACCCTGCCAGGGCATCCCATTCTGTGACTACAGCAGCCTCTGTTTAAGACCATATAACCATTTGCTCTTATTATATTTGAAATTAGCCTGATAAAGACACTTTTGCTCGGCATAGTACTTCTGGACCCTGCCAGGGCATCCCATTCTGTGACTACAGCAGCCTCTGTTTAAGACCATATAACCATTTGCTCTTATTATATTTGAAATTAGCCTGATAAAGACACTTTTGCTCGGCATAGTACTTCTGGACCCTGCCAGGGCATCCCATTCTGTGACTACAGCAGCCTCTGTTTAAGACCATATAACCATTTGCTCTTATTATATTTGAAATTAGCCTGATAAAGACACTTTTGCTCGGCATAGTACTTCTGGACCCTGCCAGGGCATCCCATTCTGTGACTACAGCAGCCTCTGTTTAAGACCATATAACCATTTGCTCTTATTATATTTGAAATTAGCCTGATAAAGACACTTTTGCTGGGCATAGTACTTCTGGACCCTGCCAGGGCATCCCATTCTGTGACTACAGCAGCCTCTGTTTAAGACCATATAACCATTTGCTCTTATTATATTTGAAATTAGCCTGATAAAGACACTTTTGCTGGGCATAGTACTTCTGGACCCTGCCAGGGCATCCCATTCTGTGACTACAGCAGCCTCTGTTTAAGACCATATAACCATTTGCTCTTATTATATTTGAAATTAGCCTGATAAAGACACTTTTGCTGGGCATAGTACTTCTGGACCCTGCCAGGGCATCCCATTCTGTGACTACAGCAGCCTCTGTTTAAGACCATATAACCATTTGCTCTTATTATATTTGAAATTAGCCTGATAAAGACACTTTTGCTGGGCATAGTACTTCTGGACCCTGCCAGGGCATCCCATTCTGTGACTACAGCAGCCTCTGTTTAAGACCATATAACCATTTGCTCTTATTATATTTGAAATTAGCCTGATAAAGACACTTTTGCTGGGCATAGTACTTCTGGACCCTGCCAGGGCATCCCATTCTGTGACTACAGCAGCCTCTGTTTAAGACCATATAACCATTTGCTCTTATTATATTTGAAATTAGCCTGATAAAGACACTTTTGCTGGGCATAGTACTTCTGGACCCTGCCAGGGCATCCCATTCTGTGACTACAGCAGCCTCTGTTTAAGACCATATAACCATTTGCTCTTATTATATTTGAAATTAGCCTGATAAAGACACTTTTGCTCGGCATAGTACTTCTGGACCCTGCCAGGGCATCCCATTCTGTGACTACAGCAGCCTCTGTTTAAGACCATATAACCATTTGCTCTTATTATATTTGAAATTAGCCTGATAAAGACACTTTTGCTGGGCATAGTACTTCTGGACCCTGCCAGGGCATCCCATTCTGTGACTACAGCAGCCTCTGTTTAAGACCATATAACCATTTGCTCTTATTATATTTGAAATTAGCCTGATAAAGACACTTTTGCTGGGCATAGTACTTCTGGACCCTGCCAGGGCATCCCATTCTGTGACTACAGCAGCCTCTGTTTAAGACCATATAACCATTTGCTCTTATTATATTTGAAATTAGCCTGATAAAGACACTTTTGCTCGGCATAGTACTTCTGGACCCTGCCAGGGCATCCCATTCTGTGACTACAGCAGCCTCTGTTTAAGACCATATAACCATTTGCACTTATTATAATTGAAATTAGGCCTGATAAAGACACTTTTGCTGGGCATAGTACTTCTGGACCCTGCCAGGGCATCCCATTCTGTGACTACAGCAGCCTCTGTTTAAGACCATATAACCATTTGCTCTTATTATATTTGAAATTAGCCTGATAAAGACACTTTTGCTGGGCATAGTACTTCTGGACCCTGCCAGGGCATCCCATTCTGTGACTACAGCAGCCTCTGTTTAAGACCATATAACCATTTGCTCTTATTATATTTGAAATTAGCCTGATAAAGACACTTTTGCTGGGCATAGTACTTCTGGACCCTGCCAGGGCATCCCATTCTGTGACTACAGCAGCCTCTGTTTAAGACCATATAACCATTTGCTCTTATTATATTTGAAATTAGCCTGATAAAGACACTTTTGCTCGGCATAGTACTTCTGGACCCTGCCAGGGCATCCCATTCTGTGACTACAGCAGCCTCTGTTTAAGACCATATAACCATTTGCACTTATTATAATTGAAATTAGCCCTGATAAAGACACTTTTGCTGGGCATAGGCTTACTGCTGCCTGCCAGGTGCACTTCTGTTGAGGCATCCCATTCTGTAACATAGCATACCCCTCTTTATTTACACTAAGCAGCTCTCTTATTTACACTAAGCAGGCCTGTTGGAGGCTGAGTGTTACTGCTCACTTTTGGTGTGCATTATATTCTGTTTCATATAGACCCACCGCTGCCCAGGGGATCTTAAAATATCACCTACTACCACGCCAGTTAGACTATGTCGGGCAGACAAGTGCCTGGAAGTGAAAAGAGGAGTGGCAGAGGCCAAGATTCCGCAGGCAGAGCTCGCATCAGACTGGGGGCCAGTAGCAGCAGGAGTCACGCTGAGAGACCTAATCTGCCAGTATCTGCTAGCGGTCGGGTCTCCACCAGTAACGCATCTGCCGTGGTAGATTGGTTGACGCGCTCATCAACAACATCATCACAACTTACGTCTGAGACCCCCAGTCTAGGGTCGGTAGGTTCCTCTGACATAACCCTGAGTTGGCATGTCCCGAGAGCAGTCCCTGTCCTCCCATTGCCTCTGTCCTACGCCGTTCCCTCCCCCTGCGACGTATCCTATGCTTTGGGTTCAGCTCCACTCTTTAGTGAGGAGGACGATCAGATACAGGAGGACAGTCAGCAGCTACTGCCCAGCCAAGAAATGGAGGTGGCTTCTTTAGCTAGGCAGACAAATAGTGATGTGGACAGTGTCGTGGGTGCTGCGAGCGTTCCAGCTCCTGCACCAGACACTGTTGACGAATCCACGAACATCAGTGACGTACAGCCACAACTCGGTGATGATGATGATGACGATGAAGCCGATCGCACTTGGGAGCCGGGTGAGGAAGGGGCTTCATCGTCATCATCAGGAGAAGAGGGGCGCAGGTTGCCCCGGAGTCAGCAGCTGAGGCAGCAAGGTGGTAGCAGTCAGCATGGGGGCACAATTCCAAAGGCTGGATCCGGCCGGGGCCGGGGCCGGGGTAGAGCACCTGCTGTGCTGCAGTCTACCTTATCAGGAGGTAGTGGAGCAGGGGTTCCTGGAGTTGGCAACAGCAGCAGTGAATCAGTGAGGTCAGGGGGTGGGAAAAGTAGCTACTCGGCAGTGTGGCAGTTTTTCCTGAGGCATCCGCAGGAGGGTAACATGGCCACATGCAAGATATGTAGGCAAAAGGTGAAGCGTGGCCAGGGTCCAAATGTTGGCACCACGGCCCTGCGTCAACATATGATGCGTCACCATAAAGCGACCTGGGAGAACCGAGGCTCCCAAGGGGTGGTCCAGTCTGCTTCCTCACCAAGTGAGCTCCCAATTTCTGCCAGCCAAGGCTCCAGCACCTCAGCCGAAGGCAGCTGTGCGTCATACCCATCCTCTGTCGCTCCTGCTCCTCCTCCTCCAAGTCATGCATCCCGCCAGCAATCCATCAGCGAAGCCATGTCCAAGAGACAGCAGTATGCGCCCACTCATCCTACGGCGCAGAAGCTGAATGTGCTCCTGTCCAAGTTGCTGGTGCTGCAGTCGCTCCCTTTTCAGGTGGTGGAATCTGCACCTTTCAGAGAACTGATGGCTTGTGCCGAGCTGAGGTGGAGAGTCCCAAGCCGTCATTTCTTTGCCAAGAAGGCAGTACCAGCGCTGCACACTTTTGTTGAACAGAAGGTGGGCCAGTCCTTGAGCTGGTGTGTAGCAAAATACATGGCAGCGCCGACATCTGGAGCTGTAACTACGGTCAGGGGCAGTACATGTCGTTTACGGCCCACTGGGTGAATGTGGTCCCTTTGCAGCAGCAGCAGCAACTTGGACAGGTCACGCCGCTTCGGCCTCCGCGCTCTCTGCCCATTGGACCTGTGACACCGTGCGACTCGGCCTCCTCATCCTCCGCCATCTCCTCACCCTCCACTGTAGGCTCAAGTCTCAGTGCCCCTCCAGTCTACCATGTGTGCAGGGCACGGAGGTGTCACGCAGTGCTTCACATGGTTTGTCTTGGCGAACGGAGTCACACAGGGGAGGAACTGCTTAAATGTATTCATCAGGAAATCCAAACATGGCTTACTCCGAGAAAA